>JABASD010002011.1:0-31299 GCA_019776165.1 Pogonognathellus flavescens
TACAGTATTTTCAAAAAATCGAATTTTAAAAATTATGTTGTAAGATCCGTTGTTAACTGTATTGCAGAATCTTTTTCAAACTCAGACGCTACTTTTTTACCCTGTTTGCAACAGTTTATTTTCTACTATACACATTCCCCTTCTATCTGTCTACCTTAAAAAAATACTCACGATCCCAGTCACCTTTATACAGGAAAACATTCTGTGGTCCATAATTAATTTTCGCTAACGTTAATTTTTTATTTGTTTTTCTCCTTTACCTTGACTGGAGGTACTGAATAAAATCAAATTGAACGACCTACCATGGTCGTTTGCCTAATTAAATGAAATATACAGTAAAGCCTCATTTACCACTTCTAGTTTCTACATTTTACTTACTACATATACCAGGGAAAAAAATATTGTCGCTTTCCCTTCTTTTTTCTTCACATTGATTTCCTAGACACCTACTCTGGAAGCAATACACAATCTCATCACCTATATAGCTTCCAGTGTATAGTCCGACATAATAATATAGCTACTTATTGCACTTATGCAATCGTAACTATTTTTATTAGGTTTTCTGTTTAGCCCACTTATGACAGAAATATATAGGACTATAAAATACGGTGTAATGTACATACTCTGTGTACATTACACCACACAGTAAAAGGATTTCTTAATGTGAAAACACTAAGACGCACCGAGTTTCGGGAGAATAATCCGGAAACTATTAGTATTGGGTTATTACTTGCAAAAGGATCTAAATGGCCATTACGCTGACTACATTACATCACATTACTACCGAACATCACATAAGACGTTTGTTCTAATAGTAATGACGATATCCTATAATACATATAGTAGTACTTATACATAATATGTACTTATATTATTATATTACGGTACAACACTTAGAAAAGTAGTCTTATAGAACTACTACGGGTACAATACTGCGACTCATCATAAAGCATTTATTTGCTTTCGTTCAGTGGGCTATCTCCGCCTTAACACAGTACTCAAACCGACACCAGACGTTCATCAGAATGCTAAGGAGTGCATTTGGCTATATATTATTCTACAAAAGACTGCTCTACAAAAATACTCTCACGTAGCAATACATACGGCACTAAAAGATCTGCCTAAGCTAAAGATAATACAGAAGAAGCCTGAACTAAATCTCAACCAACGTCTCAAATACCTACAAACCTACATAATATTACATGTACATAAATTTCATCACTATATATACACTATTAATTTATAATGTTAGACCAAACTGGTAATGGAGATTGCTCGCATTACATTTATGGCTATCCTTAAGCTGAATATATCATCTTTCCTCTATTATTAATACACAATAAAATATAAAATGTATGTTCATGTAATACATGTGCGTGTATTATTACTAGTTCTACTATACTTAAAAATGGTAGTTAATATCCAAAGCACATATTATGGACATTTTACCAGCATGTACTATATAAGGATTAGCTTTGATTTTTAAGGTGTTATTTGCTCTCATGAAGAATGTGAAATATGTAACAGTAGTAGGTATAGTACTTGCGTATCATCTTGAACAGTAGGACAAGAGCTTCATTATAGTAGAGGAGATTATATTGTGATGAATAAGAATTATTGATCTTTTGCCGAAGGTTGGCAGTAGCTAATATACAATGCTAATGCGAATTCTAGTTTTCTTTATGAGTTAATTCACCCCATTTAAAAAGAGCCTAGAGTCAGCTGAAACGGCCCATTTTTGACTCGGGACTCGTTAACTGCCTCCTTGAATAAATGACCAGACTGAAACTAGCGACGCAAAAAGAGAAATCATTTTTATAATAAGGCAATACCAAATGTGTCTAGTGGAATTGTAATGCCTGTTTCATGTGGTAGTCCTTATTACTGGAGTTATATAAAGCTTTATTCACATTGTATAAGGCAATCCTTATAATTTTCTCTATTATACAGCTTTAACATAATGATTTTCTTAACATTTGGTTGTTATGATAAGAAAATGGTTAAATAAGTGCAGACAACACCGTGTAATTCACTAAACAAGAAAATACTAGACAAAGAAAGTCTAAAAGCTGAAGGAAATTCGAAAAGAAAGAAGTAAGTAGGTATAGCATGGTGCTAGAAGATTTTATACGTGTCTTGGCAATTTTTCCATACAAGCAAACGCATTGTGTATACATAAAATAAGTTTGCATTATGTTTATATTATATTGCATTACACATTGTCTGTGCATTAAAAAGAAAATCTTGGCTCTCAGTTGACTTTTCTTATGGATTCTCATAATATGTTGGATAATTCCATTCGATCCGACTTGACAGACTTTTTGGCTTCACAGTGCGATTAGACGGAATACAAGTCGAGGCAAGGTCTTGCTAAGCAAGCATGTCGCTCAAATGCCAAAGCTGATATGCTATTCTATGAATACATGATTAGGCTTGCTCAAGGAAATGAGCTGGCTGATGACTCCCTCAACAGACGTCACCATCAACAATATCCCTATCATCTACCAAATTCCACTTGCTCTACTACACTGTAATATATTTCTCCTTTTCAAACCATGTTTGTATAATGCAAACCTAATACCTACATAATGCACCTGCTATGCAAACATCCTTCTTACACGGAATATGTACATTCAGTACAAACTGCTATACCTGCACCCATAAGATTAGCAAATTTTGTTCTCTCTCTCTCGACTTATAAGTGAAAATTATATTATTCTACTACATAAGCTATATGAGTCTAGAGAATTATGTACATATACTCAATTACTATATGCATTATAATATCATTATCTATTTATAGCTAAGTTGCATGCTCATGTTTATTTTCTACACTTTGGTAGGTAACTCATTTCTTATTTTAAGTTTTGTAGGTTCAATGTTATTATTATTATTATACATACACTTTTCTAAAAACTAACAAATAGATTTATCATTGTGTATAACGGGAAGAATTCGGATGTAAACTGTAACCACAAAACTTTTTTGTTGTAATACAAATACTTGTATTTCATGTGAACAACTTGTGACAATCTGTTTTTCTGTCAAGGTTGCAAACTATTTTGGTATAAAAGTTAGCAGGTTATGAATGTACATGTTAAAAAATGCATTACACAATATGATAGTTTGATAATATTTTGTGTAAAGGGATAACACGGTATCCTTTGCTAACTGAACCGTGTATATGGTTACTTTGTAAAACAGTTTGCTCACAGCATGACAACGACGGCCTGATTTAAGCTGTGTGAAAGGAACTGGGATAAAAGACAAATCTAACACAAAAACTGTTGTATAAGGTCGTAGTAGACTGTCCGGTAGCTTATTACAGTCACTTTATCTCACATCCTCCTGAACCTCCTCTTTTATTTTGTTGTTATCGTTTATCCCTGAAAATATATTAACCTACCTATCTATATACATAGTATTGAATCTGAATTTACCCTGATGGCTTTAACAAAATATTTTGCTAAAGCCATCAGACAGGACAGATTTTTACACGATAGACCTACATTACTAAAAATAAGATATGAATTACCTACCAGAGTGTAGAAAATAAACATGAGCATGCAACTTGGCTATAAATAGATAATGATATTATAATGCATATCAAGGTGTGTGTATACTCTGTATATATAATCGTGTAGCTGCTGGTCCAAATGTACGGTTTACACACTTTGATGCATATAGTATTGAGTATATGTACATAATTATTTACACCCATATGCTTAGTACTTCCTACTTCCTCATGACTACATCTACTAGAAGTTAATTACAATGTAAAATGATTCCGAGATTAAAAGCAGATAGTATGGCTTAATTTTTTTGATGATGTAGCGAAACCAATTTAATATTTAAAATAATATTATGACGTTTCTGTAAAATCCCATTAATGTATATAAGAATGGGTTGAGTTTATGCGACCACAGGTCATCCAATTTGAAAAGAAGTGAATCTGTTTGTGAAATGTGCACTGACGTTGTATGATCATTGAAACATTTTAGAAAAGAAAGGGAGGAATATCTATCTGCAGTGTAAATATAATCTCATTGACGAGGATTGCATTGTGTGTGGTCCATATCTCTGGAGATACAGACCAGCAGCATGCATTGGCAGTGTAGACTTCCTTCTAGTTGAGTAACATTATGTCCATGGAACGCAGTTTGTATATGTGGTGTGTGGAAGTGGAATGAACATTGGGGCTATTCTTTCAACGTCATCCTATAGATTAAAATAACTACCAATGCACTTGGCAGAACACTTTGGCTCTCTTGTCATTTGTTGCGATTGCCAGTGATTTAGTTGAAATGAAAACTTGTAGTATAATAGTTGGGATTTCACTCCATATGCACTACCACTATATATTTTACTAACTTCAAATAGCCTATAAACGTTTAAATCTTTACATAACGCAGGCAGACGACTACACAGACAAGGTTCTACACAAAGCTACTAAGTTACTACTTTGCTTATTGCCATTTCCATACATTACGGACAATCTAGACTACTGGAGTAGTAGAGCAGTAGTATGGTGTGCAGATATAAACTATAAATATTTCCGTAGAAAATATCAAAGTGCTAGTATAGTATAGAAAATACTAGGACCCCTATTATTACATTTACTAGTATTTGTAGTCGATGGCCATTCTCTTTCTTTTTCTCTCTCTCTCTCTTGGTTTTCATACTGAGACTACTACTGTATGTATAATAATATTCTTTATGATTTTCTGTCCATTCTTTATAAGTACGGACTTTATGGGTTAGTACTACAATAGTGTATAAATATTACTTATGCTTGCATTTTCACTATGTTATGTTAGAAAGAATTTATATACATCCTAACCCATTTCATCGAAAATGTATTGTCTGTGCTATTAAACGAGGATGTGTATGTAGCCGAAGTAATAATATGTTGATATCCATTTCTCGGCAAAGGTCACTTGCCTTACTTTCACTTACGGAGCGACTTTCTTCTTTCTCTCCGGGAGAAAACCGATAGTTTCATACAATATTTTATATGGGGTGAAAACGTCGGTGAAAGTTTAACGGGCTCATTTATATTCAGTTTTTCTTTATGTGTGTATGGATGTATGTACTATGCAAGTAAATATGTCTTTGGGTATATTTTACAGGGAATTATTATAATGTGTTGCAGTAATAATAATATAATGTAATGACTATGTAGGTAGTAGAGCAGAAATGTCCTCTGATGCAATAATGTCCTCATAATATCCTCAATACGTTAAATTATCGTTTAGAACTAGTCTAGACTGGTACTGGCAATAATATTATTGGGTTGGTGCATACATGCAAGGATGCAAAAGCAATTTAAACTAACTAATCCAATCTCCTATTTAAACTAAGTAACTAATCCAATCTATACTTATCCAACAATTTTATGATTTGATAGCATTCAGAGGAACGTAAGCGAACATTTCAAAATTAACCTCTAGGGGAAGGGTCATTGATACATAAAATCTAACGCATTATGCCAGAGCCATCGTTATCTGGAAAGTTTAGTTTCAACAGAAAAGTCTGACATGATTAACTATGAGATGTGACATTTTTATAACAACTGTGGCAATGAGAATTTTATTCTTTTTACCTTCTGCGTTATAAACATTGTACACATAATTTGAAAAAAAGTTATTTTGTATGTTGTATAGAATTTTAAATAAATCTTGCTTTTGTCTTTTTCACATCTTTGATGTAATTATGTAAGTAATTTTTTAGTTGAAGTAGCAAATGCCAATAGGGCATTTGTATTTGGATAGAAATGAAATCATTAAGAAAATTGAAAGCATAAAATTTCCGTTTTAATAAATTTATTGCAACCAGTACGTGTAAAGTTAAACAGGAATTTTGACAAAATATTTGAAGCACACAGTATGTCACCGCTGGCTTGACCTTTACAGTGAAAGCCGTAAATTTAATGTAATATACGTAATGCTTACTACAGAGTGAATTAAAGCGTTACACTTAATAAATACATCGTTATAAATGATAGCAATGCTAAGCACTGATCTAAATTCTTGTGTTGGTGTAATTTTAATGGTGTTTAGTTCTAAAAGTGTCGAGAGTCAACTCCCTGATGGGAATTGGGCCAGGATAAAATATCTGGACTGTGCTGGATAGGAATTCTGTATTTTCTGTAATACTATCTTATGTAGACCACAGAATGAAATGAAGTAGGAAACTTTTAGTATAGTGGTTGATAGATTACACCAACTAGTGCTACTACTCCTTTAGCCCATAACCTACGGACTACTAAAATATTTTATACAATAATTTACGGTTTAGTTGGCTATAAGAAATTTTGAGGGAAGGCAAAAGCACATGGAAACAAAAGAAGGGTAATGCATCACACAGAACAAGAAATCGTAGTTCAGTTAATAAGTTCTCTTCCATATTACATAACAGAAGAACTTATATTATTATACTCCCTGCACTCTATGGACTTTGTTAAAATATGGTAGGTACAGTTTTGGATTCTCTGGAGTTATGTTATAATGGCAAGAATGCTGTTAGTGTTCAAAAATGGCAAATAGCTTCATATAGAGGAGGCAAGGGCAATGAAGGCTAAAATTATCCAGTCGAGCAATCTACAAATATATTATAGTGCAAAGGGTAAAACAGTAACTTTGTCCAGAACTAGTAATCCCGTTGTTCTGGTGGTCGGTTGTGTGGTCCAGTTGAATTTGGCCTGGAGAGGAATGAGCGAGAGTTAAGGGAAAGGCCATGGAATGATCGAGGTCGACGGAGTGAAATGTAATGGAAAATTTATTAGGTCTTTATGTGATACGATGCTGTCATTACTTTTATTTTATGACTCCATTTGACAATTAACTCCCGACTAACGGCCCATCATGTCCTTTGCCTTTCCCGTCAACTCTCCTTTGACAATTGATGATAATTTATCTGGACATGGAATCCACACTGTCATACTACACATAGAATCATCTCAATTACATATTATACAAGTTGCACCAACAATAACCACATGTAGTACTTATATTTGTAGGCACTTGCTACATTTACTCTGTTCACAGTAAATATTATAGTGTTTCGTTCCTGTCCTTGCCCGTCATCATGTCGTGGTCAAGCTTCGAAACTAATTTTCTACAAAAGCATTCGTATAGTAACAATATAATAATGTTCAGGACAGTTGCAATGCGAATCTATAGGTATTCCTCCGGTTTTCCCGAAATAAATCAGTTTTCCAGACGTTTTTTTAGAAAGTCAAGGCTAAACCGTAATAACATTGAACTGAATTCTATATGGACGGACTGAATTAGAATGCATTGAACTTTTCCAATTTGCAATGGCCATGGTACTACATAAATAAGTAACGTTTTACACTGACGATGACATGATGAGTGCAGTGTTTGTATTCCTTGTATGGTTTAATAGATTTTCGTCAATTTTGCGTTTCCCGTCTTTCATGATTGCCTACTATTAGTATTATTTATATGGGTTAGACGGCCAAAGAAGTACAGTGTGAAACACAATGCGCACATATAAATAATATCATGATCATCGAGCATTTATAGTAGCTATTGAGATTTGAAGTGAAGTGAACAGAATAATAATACCATATGAAAGTTCTTCAGCACATTTTAGTAGTGTGGGGATAGGCAATAAATATTTCCCTTGATTTCCATATGTAAACATATTTGCATATTACCACGTTGAACGTTGCCAAAATACAATGTCCATTCCATTCCATCATCGTCCGCAGTCAAAGTAGAATTGTGCCATTTTAGGCAAGTGCACTGTAAAGATTAGTAATCTATAAGTATATACCTTAAGCACTTTACCTTTTTTGTTATGGGTAATTTAGTATTTCTACTACGTGTCCCTCCCTATGTCATATAAAATATGTATATTTATAATGCAAACTTTATTATCTTTAGAAAATAGCATGTACTAGATAGAAAGGTATGTAAAGTAGCTATATGCAATCTGTACTTATAAATACACATACGAGAAGTTGGATTTTACACTATTATTATCAAAATTGTTTGTGGGACCATGTAATATGGGTTAGTGCAATGCAAACTGCATGCAGTAAAGGCAATAATAGTGGCAGGGGCATTTCACTCCACTTCACTTGCATGTAAATAAATATAGGTTAGTGGAAAGTAGAAATGGATTGAGAGTTTTGAGGTAATTCCGAATCCAACAACGGGTTTCCTCTACTTTGTGAACATGTGTGTTTAAATCGTACATGTATAAATGCATGTGAATTTCTTGAGGTTTATTTTGTGTGAGTCTGCCAACAGAACTCACAGTAAGTGAATTATCCATTTGACTTTGATCAACTGAAGTTTACAGTGTTGTAGAGGACGATGTGATAGTAAGTAGGTAGTAAGTAGTAACTGCTATTACCATCCATAAGCTGGAAATAATTGTCTGTCATTAAAAGTCATTTTCTGTTTTATTGAAACACTGAACTGATTCTGAGCAGTGTAAAGTGTAGAGCAAGGTAGAAGGGAGTTAAAGAGAGAGAGAGAGAGCTGTAAGAGAAGAAAAGGAATTGGGTCTGACTTCCCGTCCTCTTTCTCTCTCTCTAAAGTCGTTTTTACTTATTTTCGGAAAGTTGTGTGGATATAAGTATGCGGGAATAGTTGTTAGTGGTAGTAGTTGTAAATAAAAGGGCTTTTTATAGCAAGGAGTAGCACTACGGGATCTTAATTACCGTGTAAGGTTAATTACTTTGGCTAATTGTGCACAGGCTAAGGCTTGCGGGGATGAAATTTACGATTTTCTGTGATTTTATTACTTTGCATTAATAGATAGACTTGGAATTCCTCTAGAGCTAACTTACTTATGCTTGTTTGCCCTTGGATATTGAGTTATGGACAATTAATGCAAATTAATTACCGCAATGAAATCCAAGTCAATACTAAAATCGTATAGAATGTAATGTAATTCTACGGGAATTGCCAACTTTCATTAATTTCTCCGAGAAACTTGAATGTTCCCTTTCTGCCGTGCTACTTGTCTCGGCTGTAAGAGAAGGTGTCTGAAATAGAGTGAGAAACTCTTCTGGCAGTAATGCTGTTCCATAGAAACTTTATTTTATGCGATATAATTTCACTAAAAATTACCTTTTCACTATCTTTATTGCTCTGTGAAAGAATGTCGTAATTGAATTATGACTGCAAACTAATGGTTTATTAGTTACTTATCACGGACGCGGACGTAGTTACCTTACAGACTTGTTTTCCATTTATTTGACACTCCTCCAGTTTCTTCCAAACCAGGGGAGAAAATGTAACAAAGCCTGTTAATGTCTATAACCTTCAGTAGCATATATAGTGACGGTTTTGTTCTTTCTCTACTTTCATCTTTTTGCGACATCGAACGAAAAGTTCCTCTAGGGCTCTACGCTCTATAATTAACAATTATTTATTTTTTGTCAATTGAATGCAAGTAATGGCTTTTCGGGCTTTTCTGACAATTTCAAACCAAATTAAATAGTCAGAATATTCCTTTAATCATACACATTTTGGAAAAATCATTTCCTCCAACAATTGAATTATGAACTAATATTATGTATATTGTTAGCTTGTTACTCCAATTAAATACCGCACTAGTATACTCAAGGCTTGGAAATCCCCACTACCTATTATAGCTGGTTACTGCCGCTTTTACGACTTGGTATACGTACAGCGAGTAAATTAATGGTTATTACTACCGCTGGTTTGACTAAAAATGAAAAAAGTGTTTTATATTCATTCGGGAGAAAGTTTCTGCTACTTTTTTATCATCCACTCGTATTGAAACGCAAGAATTTAACATTTACTAAGTTGTGTTAGTTATTTTAAGAGGAATTTTCTACTTAATTCATGAATTCTAATTCGATATAGCTATATTTTTAATATTATACGTAATTACTTCCTAAGAAAACGCAAAACCTTTTATTATATCTGATAGGCTATATGTATATAAATTAGCATGCAGTATTAAATTAGGATACTCAAAGATTACTATTCAAAATGCATACACTATTGCCATTATGGTGTAAATATCACCGTTTTATTGAAATACTTGGTTTTCTATCATTTGAGAATAGATGGTACGATTATGAGTTGTCGTTTATGGTCTATTGTTATATTTGTACACATAATTGAAACAATAATTATGATTCAATAGAAGCAGCTGTAGCCCTTGAAGAAACTGTTCTCATGCTGTTGAGAATTATCAACAACTACGATCTACTGCCTGAAGTTATTACACAGTAGCATAAAATTCTGATGTATCACATAATTAAAATCCATCGTCTTCCTTTACTCAACAAAGGTGTAACACGAGCATAGTAAAATTATAAACATGTTTAAGTATGTGTACAGTATACGACAATTCATGTAACTGGTAAAATAATGTTACACGAGCACCTGAAGTATTCTTTTGTGAACATTGGAGTGTAAAAATTGTTTTATACATACATATTGTACATAAACATACATAATAATGCTTTTGTCCGGTTTGTAAACGTTTGCCACACAAAAATACTTATTTAAAACAATACCCATTATTAGCAGCTGTGTTGCAAACAATTACACAGTTTACAAAATAACAATGCAAAAGTGATAAAGAGATCGTGATACTTATTCACAACCGTAAGATAACAATAACTACTTAAGGTCTGGAATATCTGATCTACTAAAGCTATGCGAAGCCCATTCAAAGCTTCCTACTATAGGAACGTAGCACTCAACAGTAAAAGTCTCCCTTCCTAAGACATTAACAGTAGTACCGTACTGGCTAGAAATCGTGTCCTCGTTTTCTTTTTCCCATTGATCCTTCGGAGAGTCTATGAAAATGAAATTTTGGGAATTAATTTGGATAACAACTTAATTGATTGGTAGAAACATTAAATATTTTGCGAAAAAATATTTTAAATCTTACCTATGAATTGCAGTTCGTTGTTTTCCAGTCTTTCTGCCCAAAGTATTCCATTCGAAGCGTATGATTTATCAAGGGAACATCTGTACGTTACATATACCTTAACATGACCCTCGACGGAATCAATGTCACTTAAAGAAACACTCACTGATGTATTCAAAGGTAATTCTGGAATATTTGGAACATATTCCCCGGATTCTTCAGATCCTTCCATATTATCTTCATAATTAGAATTGCTAGTGATTCCTATAACAAACAAACATTTTCTTATGTTTTCAGTTTTCAGTAAATAATGCGGTTTACGCAACTATAGTCTCAATTGGTATTTGTATTTCATAAAAATGATGAATTTGTTTTACCTAAGGGGTAAATACTTTGCTTTGGTTGACTTTTCGACTGATCAGCTATAAAAATTACAAACAAACAATAATTCTCACAGTATTTAATTAGGTTGTTTATTGTTCCTTGTCTTTCTATCTAACGCATTACTTACCATAGACGTTAATACTCATTTTATCAATGGAATATGTAGCTGAACTCCTTGCCAGGCACAGATATTCACCAACAGCTTCATCTTGTGAAAGAACAGAAATTTTTGAAGTAAATCCTCGTCTAGGATCGTAAGTAAAAGAACTGGTAACTTCTGTCAATTGCTGATTCACTGACTGCTTGTATAAACTGGTGCGAAGGTTTGGGCTGTTGACGATACATGGAATGATTAATCTCATGCCTTCGTCTTGGTTCCATGGAATTTTATTGTACTTAGGATTTGTCGGCTGGATGAAAAATGGAGGCTTATTGCCTAATCAAATTTTAAAGGGAAAAATCGTTATTATACATCGATGTAAGATTTAGGTTGTTAGTTTGTTAGTTATTGGTAAAGCACGGCGGATTGTTATAGTTTTTAAACGGAAAAATAATTATTATACATTAATGTAAGATTTAGGTTGAAAATTGGTAATGCACAGCAGATTGTTATAGTAGTCAAGATTGAAACTTGTTCTTACTTGAGACAAACAAATAAAATGACATTTTTCTTTCTGGTTCATTTGTATAGCTGACAATGTAATGCCCAGTGTGTTCTCTTGTCAAATTGTTGAATTGTAGTTCAGAAGCAAAACAGTAACTATCAGTTTGACTAAATTTTGATACTGATCGGAAATTGGACACAGAAACTTCACTTGGAGGCTGTAAAGATAAATTATTCATTCATTTTAACGGACAGGTTCGTTAATTTAAAAATACATGTAGTGCATGAGCTTTCTAGTTTTCTCTTTGAATGTATTACTGAGATTCCTTCGTAAGACCAACTAAGTGGTTGACCAGCATCTGATTTGACTCTTAAAGAAACACTGCCATCAGGAACTATATAATGTCTGTAAGTTCGCCTCTTGGATTTTATACTGTTGTCACTCATTAATTCTTGGGCTATTTCAGAGGTGGTACCTAATTGGGTGATCCTCATTGTTTGCTCACTCACTTTACAGTTACGTTCGCTCTGCAATCATTTAAAAAACATTAAACGTTATCAATTAACAATTTTACGATTGTAAGAAGATTGGCAGAGATAACAGGATGCAGATTAATCTTACTTTGTCAACAATGAGGACTGGCCATGATGCTTGTCTCCATTCAAAACGAGAATTTACCAATGGAGCCTTGCACGAAATGGATTTGACCGTCTTATCGTCCAATTTCAAGGTGACGGCAGAATAAACATTGCCAGTTGAATTTTCATAGTTATACAACGCAGAATCGTAATCATCAGTAAAAGCAACAAAGTCATCGTATTGAAGTTGGATGATTTCTCCATCTTCCATTTCTAAAGACCAATATATTCCCCATGCGTACACTTTTTCACTTCCATAGCAAACGAAATGGTACTCCTTGTCCAAGTCGTATTCAACATTAGGTATTCTCGAAGCTTTAATGTTATTGAATACATCAGTGGAATCATATTGTCTAAAATATAGATCTTCGTCGGTAGAAGCAGTTGGTGAATCCCCGTAATCTTCGTCTTCAACTTGACTGCTAGATTCTTCCGCAATTGTGTTATCAGGTTCTATAAGTATGACAACATTTTAATTCTATTCGGGTTTTTCATTTTCAATTGCATTGAAATTGAGGACATAGTACAATATTACCTCCGTGGTCGTCTTCCGCATCTACATGTACAATCATATGATCTCTCCAGTCCAGTAACGTTCTGTCGCTCAAACACAAATAAGTGCCATAGATATTTGTATTGTTCTTTTCAACAGCGAATCCTTCTTTGGGATTATACGTTACACCGTTTATTCCAACTGGAGTGTCTTGCCAATCAATCTTAAATGAGAAATAAACATTTGATTCATCAAAGTTGATGTAGGTATTCACATTCGTAGTCTAGTTGCATATCAATGCATAATTTTCCGAATATTACCATTCCAGGAGCCACCCGATGTTGCTTAGCTAATGTTATAGGAGCCTTCGGATGATTTGCTGTGCATGGAATTGTCACACTTGAATTATCTGCAGAACTCATTCTGGAAACAGTTCCTCTGTCAATCAAGTAAGGTCTTTCAGAACCTATAATTAAGAAAGGTACACATTATCTTGAGTAAAAAACGATTTGCTGGAACTACTATGCAATTTTTCGCACGTAACCCCAATTAATTAATGCAGTAGTAGGCAACTTACAATATGCATCAAAAGGGAATCTGATTTCGTTCGGTTTTTCCTCAACACCATCTCCAACACATTTCACAATGCCCCTTGGTTCTGCCGTCATTAATTTGGTGCACCCGATGCCACAGCTCATTACAATAACATTTTCTTTCCTTTGTCTGCTGTGTACAATGCAACCTTGTTCACTTAAAGGTGTAAAATGAATTTTTGGAGGTCGAACAGTGGCTGATTGACATTTGAAAGACATATACTCGCAATCCTCTCCCACTTCTTCATCCAGTTCGCAATCCTCTTGTCGAAGCCCTGTTGCTCGGTATAAATCATCATCTGCCCCCAAAAAAATGAATATGCAAATTAAGAAATCGAGTTTCACCATAAAGACTCCCTACAAGGATAAGTAGGTATATATACACTGTCTATTAAGATTAGAAATTGAAATATGGACTGAACTTTAAATTTAATTATGTAGTATAATAAACGAAAGTTAATTGTTATCTGAATTACCAATGATAATGAAATTAAATGTTTTTACATAGCCTGTCCTCAGACTCTTGACAGTAATTGTGCCTTCCGTGTCATTATTTGGAGTAGAGAAAACGTAGAAAATAGGTTTCTTGGCACGAAACCGGAATTGAGTTGTTGGTGACAAATAGCTGACAGCACTATCATCCTCGATGTTTATCGAGAAAGGTAAACTCTTGTAAATTGTCGTTTCTTGGTCGCCAATGTCATCATTAGCCTTTGGCAGACGATCACCATCTCCTCCATCTGAGTCCAGAAAAATACAAATTGATTGATTTCATGCTGCCACTATTTTCTAGCACACCATAACCAACATTAACATAAACAACAAAGCAACACAAGAAAACAGGTAGTCATTTGAGAAGAAAACTATTATCACGAGTCTGTGCATTCAGTAGTGTAACAGTAACTAAGCTATTAAGTGTAAGTAGGCATATGAATATTACTACCATAATATAACTATAGAGCAGCTGGGTACTTGGTGTATGTTACATTTACAAGACTCAGGGGTGTTGTATTTTGCTTTGTTTACAAATACGCTAACATGCAAGCGACTCGACTTGATTTTTTCCCACTAATTGTGCGTAAAAAGTAGTCTGGTGCTCTTATTTCAAGAGATGTGCTATTGAATCCATCGAAGCCGAGCTCTAGATTGATAAATTATAATAAAAGGTGAGTAATTTAATGTCATAGTGTATTACAAACGTATGATAGATAGTCAAATGATTATTAGTCGCTGTATTTGCAGATTACATTTATCTGCACTCGTTGAAGTGTATTGAGCATGGAGTCGTGTGTAGCTCAATGCACTAAGCATGTTCCTTTGTATTTTTTCCTACATCAAAATCCTCGCTTGGGGCACACAAGAAACAAATCAGTTTCAACAAGAACACAATAGCTCTGTACGCAAATGTGAAATGTACAACAAAGCAGAAACGCCAAGGCATGATACAAATACAAACTTACAGTATGAGTGAATGGTGAAGTTCAATAAAACTCCTGAACAACTTACTTGGGACAAACAAGTAAAACGAGTTGGTTTTCCCTTGATTTTCTTGGTGTTTCAGATGTCGTGAAGAAGACGTGGACGTTTGCACAGAAGAACTGCATTTGTAGTCTCCGGTGAAACGGTCGGTGATATTCGAGAGAATCAAATAGGATACATGTAAGTAGACTGGGGGCTCAGAATATCCGTGCTGTCCTCGAATGTTTTCCGTTCGAACTCCAGATAAATTCTAGACATTTAAAGTTTAATGAGGTTATAATTTAATTGGGGTGTGATTAAAATGCTTAGAGAGCCATTACACTCACAACTCAAACAGGTCACCAACAATAATGACTATTATGATATCAACCTTTGCACTGCAAAACATTGCATTGCACTATGTCGTGTACCAACGTAATAAAATCAGACTGCTCTTGTTCACTAATCTCGGCATGTGGTGACGTTGTCGCGGTGTGTGGCTATTAACAGAATTTTTAATAGCAACAACAGTCTTAAGACCGTATTCTCCCATTTACAATCGTACATCGTTATGTATTATGCAGATTTTCTTGTTTGAAAAGATGAATGCAACAGATATACTACGCATTAATACTACAAACAATCACATTTTATACACTCTGAATCATTCTTGACATTCGCAAATTAGGGTAGGGTTCAGTAGACACAACGAAACGTTCTGTCTATAGGTACTACAGGTGTGCATTGGAACATTATACACTCGTATACTGCATACTCTAAAATAATACATTCTTAAGGTTCTTAAGTAAGTCTGATGTTCTCTTATCGCACTTTCCGTTTGAAATAGGCAAGGCATTAAGTTTTTTATAGCAGTGGGTATATACAAAGACCATTAAAATGTTAAGTAAGACATGGCTCTCTAATAGGTACCTCTCAATCTCATTATTGTGTAGCTTCCTACTTAATGTTTACATTGCTGTGTGCTGTAAACAGAAGGAAGTTTTACTACCTCTCTCTCTACAAAAACTAATGTGATGTGATGATACTTACTATTATTACTACAATTATATTGCTACATGTCTGTCTGATTAAGGGTTTATCACATGGTGAGGCTTCTTACAATTTTATAACAGAAAATGTTCCTTTTAGAACCGATCGCATGCGATAGACGATATAGCTACCTGCACGAACTTCCCTTTACAGGGGAAATCATATTCTTTATCTTAATCTTTCCGTTAAAAACTCATTAATTGCGACAAGATGAGTTTTGTCATATCAGATCCTTCTCATCGACACTACATTAATTTTCCCTCCTCCTATTTTTATACATGTCTTCATTCACAGAAATTTCACAGGTATGTGCGTGTAGGTATAATAATAGTGATGATGACCTTTAAAGTATTCAACATGTCTGTTAACAGGCCTAAAGGCACACACTCTGAAATCAAGAAGTACATTATGACACATCAACTTCTCTCAAGCTTAAAAAACGGAATTCCGAAAGAAATTATGGGAGAAAAGTACAAAACTCGATTAATTAACACCTTGCAGGGAAAAGTTAATCCTGGATGAATTTGTAATGTAATTATGGTACAGGTATTTCAAAAACATTTTGTAAGATATGAATGATAAATACTTACAGCTCTTTTCGGTGCTTCCCACTTCACAACACTGTAGTTGCTCACACAAATGAACACGACTTTTTTCCAATGAGTCGGTAAAGAAAACTCCGAAATCTCATCAGCGTTCCAGTCTTGGCCCAAGGAAATTTGTTTTTTATTTGTGTCTAACTGTGTCCAATCAATTTCACTCTCACTTCCATAAGCAAAAACGTTAATCCTCGGCCGGGTATTTTTGACTGGATTTTGTACAACTGCACTGGCGGCGAAGGCACATTCTCCCGCAAGGGCAAGTGTAAATACCCAAGACGAGAACCAGATCAGATGCATGTTGACAACGAAGTAAAAGCTATTGTAGCTCTGCATACACAATTTATAGAACCCTCAGCTTCTACACACACTCCACAACTATATTGTACATACAGAAAAATATCAAATTTACATAGGAAAAAACCAAAGCTACTTTGCATATGACACTGACACTAGTAATCCACTACTCTGTCAATCTTACACACACAGACACACGTAAACCATTCCTTTCCTACATACTCCTGCAAAACAATACTTGTATACACTCAAAAGGAATCTTTACAACTGATACGACTAGCTATGCAAATACAAGATATTAGTATGATGTACATACAGCAGAAAAGTTTTATGTGCAATAATCTTCTCTTGCCTTTATTATAAGGATGCTGTCTTGAGTCTTGAGACTTGATTGCTCTAGTAGTCTCGACTGTCCACATTTATCCAACGTGTGTTCGTCTATATATGATTTTGTTCTTTCTTTGTCTTATACTCATTTGTGTCTAGGTACTATATTATGTCTTTAACATCTTTATACACACACGTATTATATTTTCCTAAGTATATATTTTATATATATAAAAATATATAGTGCAGCAAGTCGTAATGAATTGCTTTACTCTTCACTCACCTTCCTTAACTACTTTGTGCTGCCCTTCCTCAGTCTTGCCTGCATTGACTCGCCTGCAATGTATTTTACACACACAATTCTCACACTCAGCTATATACAGGAAAAGTATTACTTATAGGAATACTTTTCGGTTCATCATCAGATTCCCTATTACTAGTTGCAGTAGTATTTACTAACAAGAGATTAGTTATCTTTGCTGTTTACGTAGTGTTCTTTCTTGGTACTTCCACAATGTGCACTACCTACTCCTACTTGGAATTTTTACTATTTGTATTTTGTATTGAGCGATGATGCAGAATTTCTCTATAGCTTTTATGTATTTGTATAGGACTGGGAAGGTCTGGGTCTATAGGTCTGTTTTATCCTTATCTCTCTGTGTTTAGCACGGTGTAGCCTGTGTTTAACAGCGTCTTGAGACAAAAGCTAGCCAGAAAATTCAATAGTAGCCCATTACAATGCAAAAGAGAACACAATCATCTACTACCTTTCGAGATGAGACTCAAAACTAAATAGTTTTCTGCAATTCTGACGATAAACACTTAAAGGAATTGCTAATGAGCTATCCTTATTTCTACCGTGTGTACTAGAGAGCAACACATACCCCTTAGCAGTGTACTCAATTGAATAATGATAAATCTTACTGTGAGAGAGAATATGAACAAACATGCAAGTTTAACTTACAACTCTTTAACATAACTGTTGTAGTCTACAGTATCAGTTGTAATAAGCCTATATGAAATATTACCTGCTATAAAATAAAACTACAAATACCTGCTATGCTATATACTATAATAATAAAATATGTAAATAAGTAGGTATTTTGTATAATAGAGATAGTTTGTAGTGGTTTGTAGTGTAGAAAAGGCGAGCGATGATAATGTAAAGTGCAAGACAGTCTTTTAGATAATAAATACTTAGTCTTTGGTGTACATGTACAGATACTATCTGTGTATACTCATAGAGATACGTTGTTATATACTCTAATCGCGGTTATCTACGGTTTAATGATGTTCATAATGAAATCATCCTCGCTTTTCTGTTCAAATGCTTTTCTTATTAGGTATTTCAATTCTCAATTCGAGTCTCAACCTCTCTTTCTCTCACTTTACAGTGTCTCACATTCAGAGTCTCAGAACATCCCTAGTCATGTACTGTTGAATGATTGAGTTGAGAATCTCTCTGCAAAGCATACAGTCTACTTACGAGAGACATGAACTAATAATTGGTTGTTTTGTAGAGGCTCATGGATTTAAGTATTAACTAGATACATAATCTGTGTGTAAATGTAAAGGATTTGGCTTTGGGAATGAGATACAAAACAGATATGAAAATTGACAGGTTTTAAAGGATGAAGAGAGAGAGAGAGAGGACTAAGTAAGAGAAAGAAACGACGGCGACGACTTATTATGTTTGAAAAGTTGAGTTACCTTGCTTGGAATTCATTTAACTCTCGGGGTTCTCACTCTTTCAGTGATTCAACACCACCGCAGTCTGAGTCTGTTGTTGTTGTTGTTTTGTGTGCAGTGTGAGAGAGAAGAGTTGGAGACTTGGACTTGGAGAAGAAGCCTGAGTCAGCCGTGTCTTCATTTTACCATGATGGTTCATTATGCAAAACTGGTATTTTGTTCGGCAGCAGGGGAAGTTTTATTACATATTACAATGTTTAATTCCATGTTGCTTTACATTACATGATATGTTTTATGTTTGTGCTCTCTGTGGGATGGCAGGATGCATGCCTATCTAATAAGCTAATGCATATATATACATACTGATACAATAATATATACGAAAAGTTACAATAGTGTGTGATGTGTATGAATGCGACTAGCCAAGTTTTTTGGCTAGTCACAAGTCATAACGCATAATACTAATATGAGTTTTAGTTTGAAACTATACGGAACAGCACAAGTTTGTGCACAAGTATAAAAATATTTAGTAAAAGCGGACTGAGGTGAGGTAAGCCTTCACTTTGAATCTATTTACCAGCATTTACAGGCAGGAATTACTTAGATTTACTACTTAGGTCTTGTCTCGGAGAGCTGCAGAATGGGAATATTCTTTTTGAAGAGTTTCTTGGGATTCTTCGTTAGTAGACAAACACTTGACGAGTTAAGTACGAAGTTGCACGTTTGAATTTGAATGACTTTGTTTCTCGTTTAGTAAAAAGAGATAGTCAAGAAAAAGAATCTCACAATTTGCTGTTGAAAACGTTTTACTCTTCTCAGAGCTTATCGGATTGCTGCGAGTTGTTAGGGTTTGTAAAAGATGAATGTATTTATACTTTAGACAGAAAATTCCTGGGTAATAATATTGAGGCATGTTTTGTTGCTATAAAGTTGAAGGTTGCAGATGCTGAATCGAAAATTGAACTTGGTCTGTCTTTTGACTTATATAACAATGGGCAATACAGAATAATGCCGTGTACGAGAAACAAGAATGCATTCGCAGCAAAATCTTGTTGCTTTAATGGTAATGCATAATAATGCTACTTGTGTTAGGACTGAATGCATTTCTTGGTACATCCATGACAAGGTATAAGTACTATACACGCTGTATATACGTATACTACTATACGTGAGCGTAAAGGGCATGTTAAGGACAGCATGAGTAAATTCATACATATTCATTATCCATACATAAACCATCCATTGCTTAATTTGCGCTTGCATTCCGATTCGGGCGTATTTGTGTTTTCTTTTCAGTGTTCAATTATTTGCATTCTTCTGTGTACATTGATGGTGCAGTACTGAGGAAGATTCGTACAGTAGAATGATGATGCGATGTGATGGTCAAATGAATAGTTTCACAGTAGTACAAGTATAGTGTATGTATATGTAGGCTACTCTATATTATACTACGTTGTTATAAGTATTACATAGTAAATGCTACATGTAGCAATGTTTTTATATATAAGAAATGACTTAACATTTTGCAATATTATATATAAACACTTTTTGTATATATTGTGATTGAGATAGAGAGAGAGATAAGAGTTTGACGAAGACGATACTGATAAAAGCACTTTGAGAAGAATTAGGTTGCGATTTCGAGGAGTATAGTAGTAAAAAACAAAACAGCAGGATAAAGTTTCTACTAGTTTGTTCTTTTGTAATTGTAATGAATTGGTTGGTTTAATAGTACGAGTTTAAGTCAACTTCTGAAGAATGTTTGCTTTATCTTTAACTTTATCTTTGTGCAATCTTGGCTTATAGAATTTTTTATATTGGCTATAACAGCGACAACATGAAAACCTAATCAGAAGAAGAAAAGAAGCACAAGTAGTAGGTAAATGGTACTTGAAAGACCAAAGAGAAGCGATAGGATCATCAGAACTTCATTGGGGTTTAGGTTAGGTTAGGGTTTGAGAAGAGATTAATTGTGGTGGGTTCAAGAGAAGCACATGTACTAGGAAGAGAATGAATTATTGCTTGAAAATTACTTGATATTATACGAGTATCACACAAACCATCCATTATGCATTTGTACTATATTATTATGCAGTGCAGAAACATAATGGTAGGTAGAAATACTACCTGTGGGCTTTGTTTTCTGTTTTGCTTCTGATTGTGTTACGTATTTCGGCAAGATGAGTCCTTTATCCTCACGCTGAGACTTCTTCGAGGTAAAAGGTGATATAATTGTTTGCAGAAATGTTTTTTGGTATAGAGGATTTGCAAACACGTCTCGGATAACATCACCAGCATAATAAATCGCTTTTAAATTAATTAGGCGTATCATTTAGGTATTCAAGGAAGAAAAATAAGTTTTTGTCTTAAAATCCGCACTTCAGTTCAGTCAAACACTTGTGAAATAAGTAAATATTATAAGGATTACGTAAGTAATTAATTATAATAATCAGATTCAGATTGTATAAGGGTGTTGCATTCTTTTGGGATAGCGTCTGTATATAAATATAGACTGGCATATCATAAATATAAAAGTACAGAGGGAGGACGTCTACAAAGCAAGTAAGTTTGTTTGTGTAAAATAAAAATCAATCATTTCGTGTACAAACGCACGCAATGGAGCACGAAAACAATCTTGGGTTAAAGAGTCACTAAACTTTTTTCTGTTTGGAGTTTGCACGCTAATAAAACTCGAAGATCCCATTAAGTATACATACATGTGAAGCAATTGCATGAATACAATTCGGGAATTTAATACGCCCATCTTTGTTCCGCGAGTGGAGGCTCAACCCAACTTACTCTTTTCTGTTCCCCATTTAAATTAGGATCACTATTTCTTCTCAAGTAGTAAGTGTTCCCTGGTGATAAACTGAATTTATCAACTGTAGTTTTTGTGGGAGTTGTTGTTGCAGATGCAGATTTGGTCAGAAAAATATGTGGGCGTTTGCTTTTGTCTGCAGTGTGAGAAATATCGTCATAGGATTCATTGTTGTTGATATTATTGATGGGCGAAGATTCATCAAGGAGAGGATGCAGAAAAACGACGATTGAGACAGAAACTACGAAAATTAAAACAATGAAGCATGACGCAACAGAAATTACTGTTGGAATAACAGCTTCTAACCATATCTCTCTTGGAGTTCGCAATCGGGTGGGTTTTGTCACAGCGTAAATGTAATCGGGATATTTATTTGAGTAATAACAAGGAAAAGTTGATTGTGCAAAATAATAATTTTTTGGGCTGCCGTAATTTTTGTAGAATGATTTGCAGGTATCTTCGCCTGGAAGGTTTCCGCAGGTGTCATATTCAATATGTAAAGGAATATTCCAGTAAAGAGAAACATTTGTCGACCTTGGTGCGTACTTGTGATTAATTGGATCAAGTAGAGTGTCGTAGTTTTGTAATTGTTTGTCCCAAATGGCTAATAATTCAGGAAGGGACAATTCCTGGGGCAATGCTATCTTTTCCAAAACTGTTCCATTCACACAATCTTTCAGGAATAGAGAGGAATCATTTTTGTTTTTGTTAGTGCTTGCTTTTTGAACAATTTCTTGACAATTTAGTAAAAGAGTTGGAATGGAAGACAATTCGAAGTAATTTTTAAAGAATCTAGGCCAGAGCACCAACCCTGAATTCTTTACAGAGGCTTTGCTACACTTTGCCATGTGTATTTCATCTCTGTGGTGAATTAATAAGTTCATTTCTTTCGTTTGAATGCCTTTGCACACACGGTAGCAATTTACGGGTTCCTTGACTTTGTAGCAATTACCTGAGTTGCATTCATAGAAACCGGGCGACTGTACGCAAGAAAATGACCCTGAAGAACAGTCTATCAACGACTCGTGCTTTTCAAAGCTGCATTGAAGATAAGATGATGTTTCTTGACAGGTGAGATTCTCGACAGGATTTTCACTGGTAGCATTCGATTTTGACGATTTTTGGCCTTTATCCAGAAAATAACATCTGTAAAGACCGGTTGTGATTTTACAACTTTCACACCTGAAATTTTCGAATAGAAATCACGCATTAATTTTTTTAAAGTTTAGCAGATTCGTTGTAAATTTAATGTTCAATAGTGGGTTAAAAAGTCCATACTCATTCTCTTCTTTATTTCCATCACAATTAAAAATTGTGTAGTCTGTGCATCCTTCCAGGTTAAGATCAGTCCCGAAATACCTGATGTTAACTCGAATTTGCCGACAATCATTATTGACAACAGGTTCCGTATCATTTTCCTCTTTGGGGGTTAAAGGACATGATTCTCCACAAGAACTCCACACTGGCCTTTGAACAGATGGATTTCCGGGTGAGACACAATCGGAGAAGAATTTGTTGGACACAGTTGAACACAAAGCAGCGTTTTTGCTAAAGCCTGAATATTTGAGTTGATGAGTTGGTATAAAAACGATTGCCACAATGTAAATGATTGTCCCCACACATAAAACAGCAATCAATTGACAAACTAAGAGAATCAAACAACTGTATCTACTGTAAGAAGTGGTAAGCACGTCTCTCAAGCTTAATCGTGCCATTAAACTCTGCTAATAGTGTTTACAAACTGCCAAACAACATTTACGCATCTACTACGACAACTACGATAATAACTCACAAAGTGACTACGTGAATTGCATAAAATGATGCTAATTATATATAGAAACTATTAAAGTGTACGAATTTTTTGCAGGTAAAATCGACTTGTGAATGTTGTTTATCCAATGGAATAATAATTTTATTTCCTTTCGCAGCAGTTTTTAGCTGTAGACTACTGAGTGGTTGTTTTACAGTGAGCAAACTATAAATTCCATGCAATTCTGTCATGTCAGTCAGTGACTTTGTTGCTTTATTTCTCAATAATACGTTACATCAACTTGTACACCTACCTTGAAAGCATTTCTCCTAGAAATGGATTTGCGACTCAATAAAAACATAGCCCAGGTATAACACGTTACAAATCATTGTGAATTTGAAGGTATGTGTTATATTTGTACAGCTATAGAAGTAGGTACTTAAGTGAAGCATGATATACGTTTGCATGTGCGGACAGTTATGTAAGTGATATATGGTATGCAGAAGAACACGGGTATAAGAACACGAGATATCATAATGGAGACACGCACACACAATTTTGTGGTTTGGTTTTGGTTACTACTGATGCTCTTAAAAACACACTAAATCAATGTTCATGAAGATTTATTTTGATAGCTTTTACCAGACAGTTTAAATTTATTGTGGAAATCAATGAAATGTACTACTGATATAATATGAATGTTTTTTTATTTCATTTCATGTTGTATGATCGAGGTTGATTTTTTGGAGTGCATAATAATTATAGTTCAGTTTTTTTATTGGAATCAATCAGCAGAACGTGGCATGGCCAATACTACTCAGCAATGCTCACGCAGAGAGTTGTTACTACTAGATCCGAATTGGTATACATTTCATTTTATGTTTAGCTCAGTTTAGCAATAAGTAATTTGTTGGATAAATCCCCGTATATTTTTCGCTGATCACACATTTCCAACGCAGCAATGAATGCATCAACACCACTGGCTCTGAAATAAAAATAAAAATACGTATGAACTTCTCACCTGTACGATTTACATGATATCGGGTACCTAACTTACTTATTCAATGCATGACGCATTCCGTGATATGTATATAGGTATTAGCTACCTCATTGTACAAAATTCTCAAAATAACAAGCCTAAAATGTTTCTGTCTGTATTAGGTAAATAACAATTACGTCAATATTATTAACAATCACATTATGGTAAAAATATTTCTTTAATTGTACTAAAGCACAAAATTTTTGTTTGATCGATCTATTAGGAAATGGTAAAAATCATTGATTGATCATAAACAAAAAAAAGTTCTGGAAACTGAATTGAGAAAATTCTACTGCAATTTGTGTAAAAAATAATAAGCAGGTATTCCTGCGTGCATGAAATTTTCCTTGAACAAAATAAAATCGATCTCTACTCGTACATATATGTATTGTGTATAGGTATGTAATTTTCTAACAAGTATAGCTAAGCACAAAAAATTGATTTTCATTGTCATTACTTCACCGTGAACGAAAAAATGCGAGTATAGTATTTTCTGGCTAAAGATTGCACGAAGCGTATACTATTTTTAGAAAAATGCATTTACCTGCCGGATATGATATCCAGACACTTTGACATTTGTTCCTGAGGAGAAGCAGGTTGTTTGATGTCTTTGTCTTCTTGTTCACTGACTAACCCATTTGAAATGAGAAATGAAGATACATGCTCATATTTAACTAAGGGTACTATTTTATCACGAAGTTTTTCCAAAATATTAGCCATTTGTGTCAACAAAAGCCTTCTGAGGCCAAATAGAGTTATAGAACCAATTTACAACTGTCGCTGCAGGGATTAACGTTTACGTGACTAAATTAAGCATCTTTGCCCACAACGACAGTATACCACAGAGAAAAACTTTTATCGCATCCTTCTAGCTTATCATCACGCTTCGTTGTCCCTGATAAATTGCTGACATTTCATTTCGTTGATACCGCACATTTGCATGCAGCTATGTTTACCTTATCAATTGACGTGTACACTGGTCTGTGCACTGCACTACAACAAATGACAGAAAAACCTGCAAATAAAATAAAGTGTCTCGTGAAGTAATCCTAGTATGCTCATGTCTGTTGAGTTCTCCCTCAAAGTAATTAATGAGTAAATCGAGTGAATTGGAAAAAACATTATGTCATTTCAGTTTACTGTGTGTCATTATGTTTAATGTTTAAATATGATATTAGTGTACTTCAACACTGTATAGGTACTCTCAACAGGTTTTTTTGGAGCACAAAATAATTCTACCTACTAGTAGAATATTATATTACACACAAACATTATTTATGTACCTACACTATACGGTAAATAATTTAAAGTAGCCCATTGTCACGTAGGTAGTAGTATTTGTTCTTTATGTGCATATTAATTTCCCCAGATGATGTGTACGTTAACAAGCGTGTGGTATCCACATAATGTGATGGTTTATCTGTACCAAACTATAAAATCTCCGTTAATCGGATTTTTTCAAACACTTAAATTTCATTCTAGACACGGAATTTTTAATTTACAGTTATATTATTATCTTTCCACACCAAGAAGACCAAGGTGTAAGTATACAGAAGGTACACAGATAAAACACCCATGAGAGTATGAGTGTATTGTATGTAGCACAGACAGACAGTTTATGTAGAAATGCAGGATTCTCTCTCATTATAATATTATTACAAACAAGCAAGTATTAAAACTATATATTCGTATTAAATTGCATATTGGCCTGTACAGACAGATACCTATCTAATCGTATTGTATTTGTTAAATATGATGATGAGAAATAAATGAAGTATGAACAACGAGGACAAGTCATGCCTGGTAGACTGCTATAATATAACATAACTATATACACACAGGGTATATATTTATTAGGTACTTGTAGGTTTGAGAATTAGTTTGTAATAATAGTACTTTGCATATTATGTGTGTAATGTTCCTCAGCTACTACGTGTTAGAGTAGGCGCCTATAAATGTAATCATATAGTACACTTCTGCCGGATAGTTTTAATACGATGTTTGGGCTCAGCCGGCTACTAATTTTAATTATTGATTCATTTCTAATGGTTATCTAGCTCTCGATCGTCTTTAGATTATCACTACTTCGTTTAAAGTACAGACACACCTATCCTATTCTCTTTTAAATCTACATACATAGATTATGGACCACTAAATTAAGTCTGACCTACTATTTCGTTTCGTAAACAAAATAATATGTGTGTAATAAACTATTAATGGATTTTTAAAGCCGTTCTATGTAGCATAGCTTATAGCTATAACCAAACAAAGCAAAACCTACATGGTGGATACATGTCTTACATGTATAACGTGAACATTAACATTCTGAAGGCTTAAACCTATTAAAGTTTGATGTTTAATTTATTTCTTTTTTGAATAAAGCAGTTCTAAGTAAGTTCCAAGATTAAATGACTCGAATTTATGAGAAATAATGTTTAAATTAATTATCTTTTAGTGTCCATTTACTATTGTCATCGTTAAAAATCATTTCAGTTGATGTATACAGTTTACAGTTAAGAGATTTCGTATAGGAGACATAAAATTCACACAGGTGTACAGAATAGAATGATGCCTGCATACAGATTTACTTGGAAGGTATACAAAAGTACAAAGCAACGAAGTTTGTGTGGAAAAGTCTGCGTGGGGTCTTTTGAGCCGTCATCTGATCTCATATGTTTACTTTATATGGTGGAAACTCCAAACAATCGTATAAATTCACTTTCTTGTTATGCAATTTATTGTAAGTTAACTTTACTGCTTTGTACTGTGTAAAGTGTACATCCGCTCTGTTGTCTGTCTGTCTAAAATTAAAGAAGGTGGAATTATTCTCTCTCTCTAACTCGAATCCACGCCCAGAGAGAACACAATTAGCTGTATACTTCTTGTTAAGTAAATAATTATCATTAGCAGCTGTACACCTAACTAAAAGAAAGCGCAACTGTTTTTACAAATTGACAAGAGCGATAATAGCGACTAATTGGTTAAAGATATAGGGATTGACTGTTCATTTCATTACTCATTTACTTTTAACAATAAAATATCGGACCGAGTAAGATATCAAAGGCAATTTGTTAATGCTAATTAATCTGTTATGTGTCATTCACGGCAAATTGTATTTGCATCCGGAAACGACGCAAAGTGTTGATAAATATTTGTATTCACTTAATTTGTCCATTGTTTATTTCGGTGTTGTGTCTGCTTAAAGTTAGTAAAATGATAGACAGATATGTTGTTAACCCTCATTAAATTTAATTAGGATCTTCACTGTCAGTGTCAGTTGTTGTATTGTATGTGAGTGGCTGATTGTAATATTTATATATTTTCTTTCTGTAAGTGTGTTGCAGTTTTATCAGATAATTATAATTTTCGGGATTTTTTGATAGTAAACAGTCAGGTTGCAATTAATTGAATGTTTAATGTCACAGTAATCAATCGCGATTGTCCTATATGTACCAGAGTATGTGTAGTTGTGTCAGAGTGTTTGACAGTTTCATTTTAATCATTAGCAATTAGATTTAATTATTTGTTACTACTAATGTTATTATTGTGTGCGTAATTGCATATTAGGTAATGTTGTAAAGAGTTAATGTTAATTTTAGTGTGAAAATATATATTTATATATTCATACTTTTTATTTTAGTTTTAATCTCAATGCAATCATGTAAGTTGCAGCATTTGCAAGAAAATGCGTGTTCTGGTTTTATTTGTTTTTATTGCTAAGATAGTTTGTCAAAGTTGTGTTAAGTGCTACTGTTGATGTTATTATTAATTATTGTTTTAACTAGCTCGTTAATATTTTGACGTTTTATTCGTAGTTGCAGTTAGAGTATAGACACGTTTTACCAAAAAGGGACGTATACTTACTTAATTATCGCTTAGTGTCAGATAGGCAGCTGTCTACGAAGACTGTTTTAACGTTTAAGTACCTATTGGAACTGTTTGTTACATGCAAACAACGCAAAGTTATCGTTTATTGTTCTCATCGATCCAAATTCATATCAAGCAATATTCAATCAATCAACAAGTATTCAAAGCTGTAAACTTCAATAATGTCTTCAACGAGTATAAACGGAAGAGCTGATATTCACAATCGACGAAAAGAGTCATCAGGTTGCCGATTTTGTTGTTGTGCCGGTGAAGAGCCTTCCGGGCAGGATGATTCCGCTATTCCCAAACCTAGGGGATGTACAGATATTATTTCCCTTATTGCCTATGTCATATTCTGTTGTGTCATGGTAAGATTTTTCTATTGTTCTATTTTTATTTACAAGAAACGGAAATGAATTGCAAAAACTATACCTAACTAACTGAATTTGTTTTTAGATTATAATAGCTGCTTTTGCTCTTGTGTATGGAAATCCTTTGCGTCTTATTAATGGAATGGACAGTTTTGGAAATGTATGCGGATCTACAAATGAAAATTTTGGAAATCTGTCTTTTTCTGGATTGGACATGAGCGAAAAACCGTAAGCAAACTCTTATTACATTAAACGTTTTATTAATTTTTTAATATTGTGAGTATACCTAAATTATATTTTGTGTCTAGATACGTGTTCTTCTTCGACATAAAAAATTTGGATCACTCTACCAAAATCTGTGTTAGTGAATGTCCTGACAGAAACATAAAGAACATGAAAGACCTTGTAAACTTTTACGATGACACATCTGTTAGCCTTTGCAGGTATTTTGTTATTCACTTTTAACAATTATTCATTGGTGACAGTGATGAGTATTAATTGTTCATAGTTCATAATTGTATGCATAATTGGATATTTACATTTTTAGGTATGATTTCAATATAACGAAATGGAAAGCAGAGAATATGAATGGAATATCGTCAAGAGCAAGGCGTCCTGGGCCTGAAGTAATGGATTTCCACGATGTTGAATGTCCAAAGATGCCATATGTATATGCTAGGTATAATATAGTAACATGATGCACGCTTTCCTTAGATTTAAAAAAAGTTTATTTCCAGTTTTTTTGAATTTTTGAAGTCAATGATAATTCTGTTTATTTACAGTCATTCGGTACTGAAAAGGTGCATTCCTAAAATATCCGACGAAATTAATAAGGATATATTTTCTGAGATCTATGGCTACTTGAACAGCCTGAACATCTTTAAGCAGATCTTAGGTGATCTTGCCATCACATGGATTACTGTCTTGGGTCTCACTGGAATTGCCTTTGGTATGGCGTAGAAACAGCATTACTTTGCTTATTAAAGATGCATATAACTTTTAATTAATTATTATCATTAAGCATTATGTATGCAAATAATTATTCTATTTTTTTGCTGGCCCGCAGTAATTTCTTTCTCGATGACAATCCTCCTTCATTGGATGACAACACTTGTATCGTATTTAATTTTGATTATTGCTTCACTTCTCTCAGTTGGTAATTCACTTTTTTACAACAAATTATATATCAAGTAGTGTAATAATGTAATAGTGTAACTCAATTGAGTTTTTTTGTTTATCAGGTCTTTCTGCCTTTTTATGGTGGACTTACGTCGACATTAAAGCAACACTGGACTCCAGCAACGAAGAGATGGTATTGGAAGAAATGGCCAAAAACGAACGAGCTTTTTTGACTTACAGCATAATTTTTTCAATTTTTACCGTAAGAACATAATATAAAATTCAAAAGCAATACAATACAGTTAAACATCAAATCAGACTTCTTACAATGATCAGATCGCATATACATTAATCTAAAAAATTAATCTAGGTGATTTTGCTGTTGGTGGTTTTTGCTCTGAGAAAGCGTGTTGGAATAATCGTACAATTATTTCGCGAAGCTGGATCTGCTTTATGTGCCATGCCATGCCTCATAATTCAACCTTTTCTCACATATTTTGCCTTGGTAGTTTTTTTCTGCGGTTGGTTGTATGTGGTTTTATGTCTTGCTACTGCTGGTAAGATTAACAAAGTTAAAGAAAATACTTTTTAAGTAAATAGGTATATTCAATAATTCAATTCATATCACTATTGACCTATTGTGCGTATTTGGTATGTACTTGTGTAGAAAAAATGTTTTCATTACATTATGACTTATTTCCAGTGAAATCTTTTTTATTTATATAGATCATGTCACAACTCGTCAAGTATCTATTTTACTTTCTGCAAATAATTCCCCAATTAGTCCAGAATTTGCTGGTGACCCTTCATTGGTTGAAGATGGAACGAGAGCCGAGGCTCATACTACTGGTGTTTCAAAAAGCCTAACAGACATTGCCAGTACGTTTCTAGAATAACAATTCTTTTTATGTTTGTTTCCCATTTTCGAATTCGTAATGTTTTTAATTTCAAACAAATTTTGATTTAACTGCAATTACTGCATTGAATTGAGATACTATTTTCTAATCTGCATTATTTTCTGTGTAGCACTCACACTTATAGATTATTCAGATGGGTCATGGGTGAAATACATGTGGTGGATCTACATTTTGGGACTGATTTGGGTTTCTGAGTTCATTCTCGCTTGCCAACAAATGGTCATTGCCAGTTCCGTTGCTAATTGGTATTTTTCAAGGTAAAATTAAGTTAAAAGTAAATAAACCATCGCAAAACGGATTAAAAATGTATCGGAAAATTGCCTGTTCAGAGAGCTGGACCAAATACGTTGACAAAATACTCAAAATACTATCAAAATACTTTTAAATCGCCATAT
>JABASD010002012.1:0-31298 GCA_019776165.1 Pogonognathellus flavescens
TGTTGTAAGAAGGAAAGTCGTAAAAATAAATGACTGGTATAAACAGAAGTTATGATTACGTAATAAAAACATTTGCAACCCGATTAAACTTTTGGAGACAGTTTACTGTCTGTGTCTCCGTGGCAGATGTTCTTCGTTTCATATTCATGAGATAAAATTTTAAGAGAAATTCTGCTTCAATCCAGAAACCGTCAGAGTGGTGTTTAAGAACATTTGGAACATCAATTAAACTACATTATGAGTCAGATGTCATAATAATTTATACCACATGTAAATCATTTTCACACAAGCACAGGAGATCTTAAGGCTTTCATGCAGTACTACGTACCAGTTGTAATTTGCTGTGATATATGCTGCCTGACATTTGCATTGCACTTCTGCTACTTAATGGAAAAAACACTTGGATCATTGCAACATTTGTATAAAGTATCAAGGTAACAGCTAGAGTAATAATTTGGAATTCAATTCTGTCTCGTATTATTTGTGTAGTGTCACTAACAAGAATTTAACAACAAGTTCGATTGCTTTACTAAAGCTGATGATTGAGGTGAGGAAAATAATGAGATGCATGTACGAGACGAAGGAATTGAATTACGCACTTAACGAAAACAGTGTCATTGCATACATTCAATTAATCTGACAGCCTGTCTGCACTATGATCTCTGATGACGTACCTACTTACTACTATACTTACCAATAACCAAATAGTGATGATGATGATCAAGGTATACAATCAATAAGAACTGCTTATTATTCAGATTAGCAAGATTTTTTTGTCAGAGAGGGCTAGGAGCATCATAGCATTGAACAATAAAAATCTGTATAGTATAAAGATGTTCTAATTTACAAATACTTCCATCATATCTCTCTGCCACATTTTACAAGGTCCACTTTATATTTTTCATTTGTAGTACGCTTGCCGCTTGGCTTAGGAATATAATATAACCTATCTACATTACATTATCACAGAGTTACATGGTTAATTACACGAGGTAAATAAGTTGATTTTATTGTTACTGTGACAAGCCAGGCAGAAGTGATTGGAATATCTTCATCTGTCTGTCTTTACGTAATATTATAGCATTACTATTATAGATATAAGATAAACTGATTACACAGGGCCTGTTGAATGGTCTCTATTTTAGAGTAACAGGCAATGCATCTTAGAGTTAATTATAATGATTGGATACTGTTTGTGTGTAATATACTAAAAGGAGATGATGACAATTGGAAAACTACTCAAAGCCCCTCTGCAAATGTACGAATTAATTAGAACAAATGTGCTCTTATGTTTGACCTGTTGTCTCTTTTGAGTTTTACCTTTACATTGCTTACTTTGAATGTGGACCAATTACTCACCTGAACCTTCAGATCTCTACAAATAAGTTACCTACCTACTATCACATAATACTGTTACATTCGGTTGAAAGGAACTTTAAGCGTGTTAGGTCTTAATAACTGCATCCAGGTACCATTGAATCAGTTTGCTGTGTACAAGGCACAAACTATACTGGTAAATATTATATATGCGTAGTAATATAGGTATAGGTAGGTCCTAGGTGAATATATTGATTTCCAACTTTGCTTTGTAAAACACCTACCCAAATTGAATTGTGTAAATTTATCCATAATGCATTATTGTATAATATACGTATAGGTAGGTCCTAGGTGAATATATTGATTTCCAACTTTGCTTTGTAAAACACCTACCCAAATTGAATTGTGTAAATTTATCCATAATGCATTATTGTACCGATATAGTGTACTACTGGTAGTGCACGGTTAAATAAGTAGCATATAAGTATCACATAAGGGGTACAATGATTCTGTTTTCTTTCTTCGTATGTGCTCTGTGTGGTATTGTTGTTGGACATCTGTTAAGCCCACCTGTACAGATGCAGACACTGGCCATATACAAACAAAATTCACTGGGCAGACACAGCAGCCAAGCAAAGCAAGGGTGAAATACTTTGCATGAAATACATAAATGCAACTAATAAAGGATTTTTCTGGCTGAATGTCCTGTCAGCATTGTTGATACGGTCATTCATCTAAGCATCATACACGGAAACCAACTACTCCCAAATAATAACACGAGACACGACACATCGAATTTAGCTATGAGACTTGAGACTTGTACGGAAATAATATTTTGGGTTGACTGTGGCACATTAAGCCAATATGCCCCAAATACAACTGTGACGGTTGTTGTGCATATTCTTTCATTAGTCAAAACTATTTGTAATAATTAATATGCGTGTCAGTAAATAAGTCCTTTCTGGCTTACTGTTACTGTCAAAGACGAATAGGAATACGAACATTTTTATCACACTAATGAAATGAGTCAGAAATCTTGCTGCTTCACAGATTTGACATAATGACTCAATTAGCTTTGGAATGATCGTCAAAAAGATTATCTCCGCGTAATGCGATAATTCGTAATAAAGTAACAAAAGTAAGAATCTCGCTATGGAATAAAACACTTATGCATGAAAATAAACTGTGCCTGCTAGTAATATTCAAATTGTCTTAATATTTAGTTATATATAATGTAGGTGTATTAATATTTGCATCTGCATATGTAATAGACACCATGTGGTTGTCCTGATGTCCTACGAACTGCGATCTAAACTATGATCTAACCTGAAACAGGTAGTTTAGGAGTATCAGATAACAGATGAGACTTGCGACTGGATTGAATGGGGCGAAATGATTAACTGAATGCTAATTCTGATTTTCATTTCAGATACAGATGTGACATGCAGATGTGAATAATTTTCTATCTGTTTTTACAAAGATGATGATAATCGCTATTATTAGCTTTGACAAAAGTAATCCTTAGACTAGACGCTTTTCTTACCTACATCATGATCGTGTCGCACCAGAACTCTAACCATTTGATTTGTGATATGACTTTTGAATGTTGTAGGACTTGTAGGTAAAATAAATAAGGTAAATAGCTGAAAATGCTTTAAATAATAAAAATGAACGTTCCTCTCCATCTTTGTACTTATGGTCTTCAGAACAAAAGGACCATGTTTACTCACTTCGATGAGAGCAAAAATCAATGGAGCAGAATGAACAATGTTTATCAACAATGATATCATAAGTCTTGGTTTCCAACAACCTGGTGGTAGTAGAATGCTAATAATGCTCAAGTGCACTTAAATAGCACAGTCGAATACGTGAAATGACTCTTCTGGTGCACACGTCACTCACGTGCCAAAGCTTAGGTCCCTCATACAGAATATTTCATTAAAATCTCATGTTGTGACCAAGGAGCGTGCACTCATTCAGTCGCTACCCACAACAAGTAAAAACAAATGCAGATTGAGGTTTCTGCACTGGTTACAATTTTTAAATATTCATTGAACCCTTATAGTTTCAGTATGTTTATCTCTTTTGCATTCATGAATCATGAATCATACTAACTAAGTAATACAGTATATCTATACCTATTTATTATTTATGGCCCATCAGTTTGATCTTCTTTGTCCAAACGGAGCAACTTATGCCTATTTCTGCTTATTCCATATATTGGACATTGCATCTTGCTACAAAATACGCGATTAGTTGAACAAAGCGATAAATACTACATTAATTGTCGAAAAGTATTATTCCACTTTTTAATTTATATTTAATTACCTCTTCAAGGTACGACAATGACGTATACATCTGTAAAGATAGCTTAACAAAATGTGAAGCGTACATTTATTAAGTTGAATAAGACAATCATCTGTATTCTGTATAAGAGAAATAAATTAAAATATTCCAGTGCACAGAAACCTCACTCCCTTTTTGTTCAATATTTTATTTCATCTCCAGCTAACCTGTGTAATCGGATTGATAACTGTAAATCGGAATGAACAGTAAATTATGAATGGTGTACATACAAATAATAAATATTAGGCAGTGCGTGTTAAAGGGATCAGATGAATATTTATTTCCGGAGTTAATTTTTTATTATATAGATTTATTACATGCAGTAACATCTTTCATGGCTTAAAGTTACATGCACCATGCGTACTTTTATTTACGTGGGCAAAGGAAATGAAAAATTGAATAAATATTTGACAAAATGAAAGAAGCTGTGAGAAATGACAAATAAGACTAGTATATGAAGTTCCATATACACATACTTACTAATACTCGGAATATATAATACTAGTTACATATTAAATTACCTACCCCCACAAGAAGTCAGTGCAAAGTGGACTATGAGTTAATATTTGGAAGCTATTTGTTGGTTTAGTTTGTGTAAGACCACATTACAAATAACATCATGAATAGAACAAGTATCTTTCTCATCCGTTCGCATTGTGTGCATCTTTTTTTCTTTCAAGATATTTATATTCAACTCTGCACCTTTTCTTGTAAAAATTCACACGAAAAAATTAGTTCAATGTCTTCCTCGCTTTTCCTTTATAAAACTCTTCTACAAAAATGAATAAAGTTCCCCAACCAGCTCGTTTCTTTCTTCTTATCAAGTACTTTTGCATACAGCACATGCACTCGACTCACACTCACACACTCCTAAGGTGTCTCTTTCAACATGCAACAGTAGCAGTATCATACTTATCTTTTTGCTATCAAAAACATTTTCCTTCGGATAAGATTCATGTTCAAAAAGAATTTGTTGTAAAGCAACGTATTATAAAGACGCTACCGTATGTTGCTACCAATAAGAACTTTTATAACAACTCTCAGAAGATGATAATAATATTTATATGCATTGTTACATGATACTGCGGGGTAATTGTGTAAAAGATATCCCGGTGTTCTCTTTTTAACCTTTTCTATCATCATTGCACTCGTTGGGCTTGGATACAAATACAATGTGATGTGAGGAAGTTTCATTCTTTTCATTCCATGTATGTAGAAGGTGTTTGAACGTCCGTTTACGGAAAAAGATATTAATATATACGAGGCAGAGCTACATACAGACAGGTATTCGGTAGCTTCACTTATTTCTGTACAGGTAAATACTACACGACTCTAATGGTAAGATTCTCACTGATACCATAATGCACTATTGTCATTATAAAAGGAAGCTAGTTATATTTGTAAGAAGTTGTACAGCAATGCAATGCCTTACTGTGTGTTTAGTTGCACCAGACTTCTTGTCACACCATTATTGTCCTCTCTCTCTCTCTACTATTTGGACACCTACACTTAACACGTATGTCGACCAAAGAAATGGAAATGAGAAAAGAATCAAAAAGGCGTAGATTTCTTAACCGTTGAACATAGCAAACTTCCTTAAACTCCTGTGGCATGATACGGCAGGCATGAGAATGGATTTATTTTTCCCTTGCCATGATTTTATTATCACATTTATTATTCTCCAACAATTTGGATCCAACATTACAATTTGTCTCCTTATACTATTGTATTATTGTAGCGTGAGGATCACCATTACATTTCAAACGATTTCTATTCAAAGTAATAATGTTACATACTGCACTTCTGTTACTACTCCCACCACCTCCAACACACCAACAACACTACCAGTAAAGAACTAACATACAAATACCTGTCACTATAATATAAAGTTATGTATGTGTTGTGTGTGAGTTACCTGTTTGGTTTACTTGAGATATGATATTAGTTTGCTCATCATAATTTACTGCTCTAACTTCTTTTACTTTGAGAAATGGAAATCTTCACAGCAATAGATAGGTTATGGCTACTAATACTTTTACAACTGAATAAAATCTTACAACACAGACACAGGAAGTGTTCTTTAATTTTTTCCCTTGAAATCATTTCGTGTTTTCTAGGATTGCAAGTCGGGAGCGTGAGAAAAGTCTCTCATATCCGTTTATACTTAGGGTTAATACAATTTGACAAAGTTTCATCGAAATCCAATAAAAATCTTTACAATTTGTTATCATTTTGTATCCTGATACTGTTGCTTTGGTTGACATTGGATTACTATTCCTGTGTGTATCAATATTACAAACAAAATATTACTGCATTAGTTATCTGCGGACGCTGGCGAATGTAACTCTCTATTATTCGGAACAATTGCCTAAATAGAACTAGATACATAAATACACACTTTACAAAACACATATCATTCCATGTACAAACGAACTAGCTTTAATCATCTTCATGTATCTGCTTCGGCAAACGAAGTGAAATGCAATGCGATAAAACTGATTCATTTCCAACAAAGATCAGTATCACACTAACGTATGTTTGCGGTCGATGAAAAGAAAGATACCTTCATATTCACTGAATGTCACTCTACTCCCTGAATTGCATATTGAGGGATGTATTGACATCGCAGTGCACAGCGGGTAGAAAATGAATGCATTTATTCAGGCTTGCATTTTGTATTTGTACAAGCAGAGTCCATGTGTCCACACATTTTGTTCATAAACGCATGGTTTACCTTTTGTAATATTATATTAGCCGGCCCGTATAATGAAAACTTTTAGTGATAATGAAAAATAACTGAAATATCATGTAGATATGTTAAAATATTACTATATTACACTATTACTTCGTATGAATCATACCTACGCTGGGATGGTAAGCACAGATTTTATGGAATTCGTATGTAGGGACGGATATATCATGTGTGGATACACATTGTCACTCCAGAGTTAAATATTTTCTCTTATTGGGAACTGATTTGTATGCAATTTGGAATTCGTCCGTCGGTGGCTAAACAACGAGGAAAGAAGAACATGAAAAATGCCCGATCGAAAATGAGTGCAAAGACGGACAGCCGGTTGAGTCCGACAGATCTCGGTTGATGTGACGATGTGATTGACAATGGTGTGGAGGGATTAGCATGTTTTTGTTGGAAAAATCGTCACATTTTGGCAAACAGTAGTGACTGAACTATGGTTGAACTGACGTGTCAATTACGGTGGTCTTCCACTGTTCGAGCCCATGTTTCGTTTCAACTCTCCTTCCTCGTCCTGTCATCCCTTGTCCCGGCTCTTCGTTGGTTGTGTGCATTTATTGTATTGTTGACAAACAATGTAGCAGTTTCACACATCGTGCCTTCCTATTTCTTCCGAAATCAATTCATTTCACCACCAAAGGCATCGTCTATTATTTGTATCGTAACCTCACCACCCCTATTATTATTACATTATATTTACAGCCCAAATGATTTCACAAACATCAGACATGTACTGTTCTTGCCTCTGTGTGTTTCTATGAACCATTAAATTATTATGATCACCCAGAAATATTGGTTATAAAATGAACCCAAGTATAGTTATTCTTATGAAATATTTCCTTTGTGTACAATAGCATGACGGTACAGCTAAAGGAATCATAATAAAGATGACGAAAAGGAAAATCAAGTTGATTGACTACAGAATAGAATTGTCGCTCTGATTTCAAAAGGGAGTGAGCAGCAATGTATATACCTCAAACCTCACCTCCATCTAACATTACCTCATCAGTGGCAAAATGATTTTCGGGTTTATCTATGTATGGAATATTTTTGTTATGCCGTATTTTGTATAGAAAATAGCTCTATGGTGTCAGTTAGTAAGAACCGCACAGATTTATAAACAAACGAAAGCACCACCAACCATGTCCTTAACATCTACTAAACTGATTGTATGCACGTACAGAATCTATTTTGTATTATTGTCCACCAATATCGTTACTAGTTATGAAACATGCCTACAAAGTATCAAAGTACAATTCAAGTGAACAGCATCTTGAAAATTGGACTGATTGTGATTCCAAATGATTGACGGCAAACAATCCGCGTTTCCTTGTAGAGCTACGTGATTGTAGGACCGATATGTATCCAACCAACTAAAGAGAACTGCATCATAACAACAAAGATTGACTAGAGCATATATTGTAGAGGAATATAATATTGTATCTGTATCCATATTGGGGTAGTGTGAGTAGCAACGCATTTTATATTAGGTATCTGTTTTTCCTTTCTGTTGTGTAAAATGCAAAGTAAATCTGTTTGAAAGATGAGTGACGGGATGAATGAAAGAGTAAACTATTGAATGGGGAAAATATAAATGTAACGAGATTTAAAGTTGTAGCGTTTAAATACGGAGCCGCCTTGCTCAATTGTTCATGAATCATGTAGGTAGGTTTTAAATAAGGTCCACTTAAGAAGACAGAAAAGTTATAGCTTCAGATGTGAACATAGGTGTGTTGTGTGATGTGGTGTGGGAGAATAGTGTGGGCTGACTATTTCCTCCTTCTTATACACAAATACAACAATGAAATGAAAAGACTGAATGAAACTCGATCAAGTGTGAAAACGATGGTGGTGTGTTGCATGCATTATTGAGCTCAGTCTTAACCTGACTGACTGAGTGATTTGATTTGTAGTAGTAAAAGTAAAAGAGAAATATAAATATATTACCGTATAACAAGCAAAGTTATAAGCAAGGCAATAATATTACTAATATTCACATCATACTGTACTTATAGATAGAATGAAGAATGGTATATTCTGGATACGACTATAGAATGTTAAATAGGTATAAAATGGAATGTCAGAAATGGGAGAAGGAGTGTTAAGCGTGAGGACAACGAGGGATGGGGAAATTGAAGTGATAATACTACATGGATGAGAATTTGATGAATAGATCTATAAAGAAAGTTTGGAAATTTACACTCGGCAAGTGATTTTTAATGGGAGTTTGCACTCCCTGTGGTTTCCCTTACTGTTAGGCAGACCCATTTGTTTTCTGTGCAAATAACTCCCGGAAAAAACACAGGCGGGATGTTTCACGCGTTCTTGTATATACATAATATGATAAGCTGTCCTAGTACACCGAGATACTACTATGTGCACTATTTGATACCCTTAGTGAAACAACACATTGCATAATACTTTGAAACTAAAAAAGGCATCTGAAATGTGCAAAGCATCTCTAATAGAACAAATTTTATATGATGTAATAAAAGCTATGTGTAGACATAAAGTATATAAAATACTTTAGTGGATCATTTATAATATTGCAGGAGAGTATGCCTATATAGGTATTTATATAGGTATTTGTGTTAAAGTTGATAGTAATATTAAGGATCTAAACATTATAACTACCTATAACTATATCATATACATTTGGAAGCTAGAGGTATAATATTCACTGAAGCGAGCCATGAAAACTTTCACAATTTGAGTGTTGCTAAGTCTCTTAAACAAAGTTAGTCACAAGAATTATTCTTCTTTACTTGGGATGCTTATGTATTCGTCATTCTAGAATACTAAGTTTCCTTATATCTGTCTGTACAACAGTTCCGTGTGCAAAGTTAATATAGGCAGTTCTTGCTCTACGTGTACTACATACGAGTGTACGGCATGAAACGCTTCAAACTAATATTCCTGAACTGAATACAAAGTAAACGAAAATAAATCAGTTGTCTCTGTATATTTTTGTATATTGAATTTTAATGGGTAGAGCATAATATAGTGTATTATTGCCGCAAAATATAAAGGAACATTGTCAGATTTCCCATCACACCGCTGTTTGATAAACAGAGTCGACAATAGCTGCGTGCAATGCACACACATAGGACGCAGTCAACTCCAAAACTCAACTCGACCAACAGAAGTGTGACAATTGAAAGCCTCATCCTCGACTTTCCAACATAACACTGAACAGATTGTAAAGTGCTCGCATGGGAATCTAGACACTTGTACTTTTTGTCACCTCTTCTTCAGTTTAGAGTTGGGCCGAATGTTGACTGACTGAATGGATGCCAAGAGAAGCCGACGACGGATGGATGATGCGGTGTATTCTCTGAGAGAGTTTGAGTTGAGTGAGAGGGTGTGACGTGATAGACAACGAATGTCTTTTCCAATGATATAACATAACAAGAAATACTAAATCGATCATTTCAGCTCTCTGCACACAACGACTGTATCTTTGTTCTCCACTCAGTCGAAAAAGATTCAAAATCAATTGAATCCATGTACGGAATGTAATACAATGAAAATGATACCGTCATGTATACGATGAAGTCCTTCCTTACCATTTTTGGAGGTTGGAGATTGTGGACACACACAAAATGCAATTAACTTTGCAAAGGCAACAATATCTGCTGACATTTTGAGTCTGAACGACTATGCTAGGTATCTATACATAAAAATTGAATTTCTTCAATTCAAAAATCACAAAAACAAATATCGATTGTGAAACCCTTTGATACAAGATTCAGTCTAGATATTCCTACGAGATCTTGCTGTACAAACATAAATCAAAGAAATTGAATGTCTTAAACTATAATATTTTCATGATTTACTGCGGCTTCCTCTTAGACAGACCATATTTTATTTAAAATACATTACTTTTCTTTGTAACAAAGAAAGTTCTTCTACTTACCGCATCCAAAGGGGAAAAAACTGAAAAGTAATGCCTACCAGTAAATTTGTACTTACTTATACCTATATGAGTAGTCCTTACCATCCACGATAAAAACCTGTTCTTGTACATATTAGATATATTTTTGCTATTTGCGAAAGAAATACACAGATGTTGGTTTGAATCATACGGATAGGTACTCTGTAGACGCACATGAATTGAATTGTGAACCGTAGAGAACAAGATCATTTTTGTTGAGGAGAATAAGTTGGAGAATTTCACTCTTTTCCCTTCATTCTCCGTTGTGAATGTCCTTCGAGGTACTTTATGTGTTCGTGCATACATATAAGTCCGTACACAGTGCAAATACAATGGTCTCACAAACCAACAGAAGGAAACTGAGTATATCGTTATTGTTGCAAAGGGGAAAGAGTCGAAAGAGCCGCATAAATGATAAGCCCGTGGTGATGTATGGTTATATTGAAATGAAACCCGTAGGAGTTGTATTGGAGATGGACTGTATGTAAAACTGAGCTGACTGAGAGAACTCAACTCGAGCGATGAAAGAACATCATAGATACATTCAACACACTAGACGAGGTAAGGTATATAGTAATTCTGTTGTGGTGCACACATAAAGAGAACACAGAGCTCATCTCCAAGTATGTAATGTTACGCTAGAATTACTGCTCGTAAAAATTACCTTGAAGTTGCAACCCTGTATAAATCCGGGTATTGTCATCCGAATGATATCACAAAGTAAGGGGCTCTCAAGCCATCTTTCATGTTTTTCATTCTCCGACAAAAAGCTTAGTCGTATCGGCAACTCTGCTCAAATCCTTGAAACCTCCAAAAAACGTGTCACACTTGCTTGAACTTGCTCTTGGACTACAAAATCTAACAAAGTTGTGTCTTTTACCAATGAAAAACAGAAACGGAGATTCATGTCAGGGAACGTTGCGGTGAGACGACTTGTTTTCACTTCTGTCCGAATAAAAACAATCTGCTATAGCTGTTCTCTAGATGCCAATAACAATTACACCTACAACTAAGAGTTACCATGAATCTCATACCCACCGTATGTCATGTCAGTTTCCAGATTTATTCCATGTTAGGGATTTTTACTAAAACGGTGTGGATAAACAATGACAGTTAGTAGAAATACACAATTTATTTCACTGCACTGATTTAAATTGTCCCAATGAGAAAAACGTTTTATTCAATTACCAACTATTGACCAAATGCATTTCTGGATTTCCACTTTGAATTGAACCTTATTGGCATTTTGGAAATGAAACTATAATTGTAAAGGCTCAAACATTGATCCAGCCACGATTCAAAAATTGAAGAACAGAGCTAATATCCGAGTCTAATTGTAAGACTACGGCACATATCTGTATTACTCTCTTTGCGTAAAACATATATGGAAATAGAGGCAAATGAATTTGAATTGGAAGGTTCATTTAATGGCGAGTTTCATTATAACTTGAAAGAGTGGTCGGAAACCGCAATATTCACTAGCGGAGCAAACAACGCTCAAGTTCTGGAAATAAAGACATCATGCTGTTCTCATTTTTGACTTCCCTTCGTTTGCCTGCCACTTATTCGTTGAAGTGCTCCCAGTACAAATACAACGATTATTTGTACCTCCTAAACTTACTGTAGTACCTAAATTTCATATTTGCCTTTTGGATGCCAACAATTCAAATAATAGTTACAAGGAAAAGCAATGGGGAGAGTCATAGGAATCCATGCACATGTAGTGGCTCCATCACATATTTTTGTTTACTCCAAACTCCAGGAACCTCTCTTTCTCTTTTGCTACACACTAAATGACTTCCGCGAGAATGAATGTAAAGTACCAAATTGTAAGTGCGTCGAATTTGTTTCTGCATGAAATGCTAACACACTTTATTATATGTGCACAAAGATTTATTATACACTATACTGTCTTTGTCTTTTAATATACATTATATACATAGCTTTGTCCAAGAGAGGTTTTGGTTTCGGAACATAATTTTGCAATATTTTAGCCAGTTTTACCAATTGGATTTAATACTGCAAATAATATTTTCACTGTTACGTTTTCTAAAGATATCAAAAATTCATTTAACATTCTGCAATCATATTTCTTTACTGGGTAAGTAGTATGTAGTGGGATTATTATTTGATAATAACTTAACTTACATATGTGGTAATATTTTTCTCTTGTTTTATGAAAATTGTAAATATGCCTGCTTACCTTAATGCTTAAGGATTCCTTACTTTCCAGTTCTGGTGTATGAAAAATTAAGATGCCATTTCACGTGTGTAGTTTTGCAATTGAGCATAATCCCATGTCTTGAATTTGCAAACATTTTGCAAAATTTACTTCCTTCTGAAATTCTTTCGATTTAATTTACTCGGAAGATTTCTCACCTTTAGTTCAGCAAAATATTTATTTCTTCTGTGTGTTTCATCTTTAAGAATTTTATGCCAGTATTATAAGTTGGAATGAAACAATAAAGACTCATGTAAAAAAGCTTTATGGCAGAAGATGTCTTATGATGAATACAGATACATGTATCCGTGTTTTTCAAAACTGTTTATACTTCAATGCTAAGTGTTTTTCATGATGATTTATTCACAAGATTCAGACGCCTTGACTTATATAACATTAGTAACATTAGCCACACCAACCGAACCAATATTGTTACATTCATTCACACACAAACAATTTTCATTAAACACTCATAGTAGTAAGTACCACACTATTTTAATGAATTCAGTAAATGATAATGATTGTGTTAGATCCGAAATGTTATTCACGAAATGAAGTTTAAATATACGTTTATTGTAGACATTGCATTGCATTTTCAATGAACCACTTTTACAAAATGAAATCAGTACAGGCAGATTTTGATGTCAGCGTTTTCGTTTCAATTAATTCTCAAGACATTCTTAGAGTAGAGAGACAATATTGCACAAAGATTCGTATCATGACATGAACAAATTAAACTAAAGAAGACAAACATTGTTGATATAATATAAAGGCAATAATATTTTTATGAGTATTACTTTACCCTCTGTTTTACTATTTTAGTGTACATTGTACAAAATGATTAGCTTGTAATGGCTTGATTGACATAAAAAGAGATTCATAAAATTAGAATAGAATATGTATTGAGATTGAGATGATTCAACAATAAAAAAGAACAAATCTAGCACTACATACACGATACACATCTAGATATGCGAGCAGTCAATTTGCGCAGTTCAATTGCAGAACGAATCTTAAAGGTATAAAAAACAATATACCCTTTATAATACACAGGCAACTTAATATTTCACTCAAAACAATTATAATAATTGTAATCCTTGTTAACACAAGATAGTTTTCTGATATAATATAATACAATATTACCTAAACTAACCTAATTTCACACATAGTAATTAATATATTCTACTAAATCTATACTGACATATAAATACATCCATAACGTAGTAGGCATGTAACTGTATGGAATAATATAATTATTTCTATTTTCCAAATGAAATAAATATAAAATAATAATTGTTTTCAAAAAATAGTTTTACATCATTCATATACCCACTAATAGTAGCAGAATATTTGTAATGGTGGTATTAAATATGGATAACAATTCACTGCATTCGCCAACCCATTTACTACACTTGTAGCCCACGAAATAAATCATGCAGCAATTAAAGAAACTATTATGACCGTGTTTTAGTGGTGTATTAAGTTCCATCACAAAGTCGTAGACGACGACAACGAGTAATTTAGTACAAGGGCTACATTCATATTTTATCATATGCCTACCTGGATTATACCTATATAGCTAAACTGTATTTTATGGTATATTGTAGTATGTACATATTATATGTACACACATACACATATGATGCTAAACATAGTAAGAGGATGTGCTATGCACAATTTAATAATTACAGGAATAGGTTGTATTATGGTAATAACTATAATAACACTTAAGTGCAGAGCTTTGCTGCTACGATTGACTGTCTTGCTTAGAGATACGGAATAATTATGATATCGTTATTATTAGGTGTGTATTATCTAATATATTATTATGTAATATACCTTTTGGTGTAGTATGTGTAGTAATCTCTATAAACTTTCCTGTTTATCTACTACTAGAGCACTTGGTATTTTTCTGAGGCTCCATATGAGTCCATGCACTCTGCAGCGGTTCTACTGGCAAAATTATGTTGAGAGTGTGTGGTGGAGATAGCGTAAGGATTGGTCATTTGGTGATGTCCAAATTGGTGATGGTGATGATGAGCCGGGGTGAAATAGTCCGTCATATTTGTGTAGTAAGGAGTCGTTCCGTAGCCTTGAGTATAGCACGAACCATTTTTATAGGTTGAATAAGCTACTGGAGAGCTTTTTTGAACAGCTCCATTATGGAAATCGCTGAATGGAGCATGCCAATGGAAATTGGCTGCGGCAGATGCACTCACAGCCGCCCCGTAATTAGGATGGTCCATGACGGAACTCCCGGGTGGACTTACATGTCCTTGACTATGTCCAACAATTGCTAGAGAGCCCCCGTAGCCGGTGGATAAATGAGTGGGAGATCCGTCTCCGATTGACGAGGAATGTTGCGATGAGCCTGGAGGACTATTTGTATTCGGAGACATGGATTGCTTAATGTATACTTTCGGGTAAAGAGATGTGGCTGGAGAGGGAGATGATCCATCTTTGTGGTTGTTGTTCTGTTGGTGATGATGATGATGATGATTATCTCCAGGGTTTAAGTGTGGAGGTGGTTGAGGTGTTGGTTGGTGCTGCCCATGGCTCATGTTTCCTGATGAAGGAGAGTTAGCATTGTTCACGGAACCATTCGTTGTGGCTCCTGAGCTCGATGTTACATTAAGGTTCGTCATCGACTGTGGTTGCGGGGATATTGACGACGACGCCGTGTTTTTAAGAGATTTAGCTACACGACCTCGTTTACCTTGCGGAGTTGTTGTCGAACCAGAATTTGTCATTTGTTGGGCTTGTTGACGACACTTAGCTCGGCGGTTTTTAAACCATACCTGCAACACAAAAAGGATTCGCATTTCAATTACTTGAGTATTTACACAGAGGAAAATGAGATGGGTGTAGGTAGGATATGATTCTAAATAAATTTCAGAATGAATTTACATGTACAATGTTAATAAGAATGTGTTCATTGTTGATATATTGTATCATCTTAAAACAAAGCATTGACTTTACTATTATGTACAATCTCACAACTACACCACAACTATTGGATGGGATTTAATTGTATTAACACTCATTCCTAGAATTCCTAAGTACTGCCCTGGGAGAAATGACGAAAGTGTGAACAACTCAGGTTCAAATGTAGTAATGAAATTAGATTTATATTTAATTATCGTTGATTTAACTTCGCGTTCATATTTTTGCAGCGCCTGTAATAAATATTTGCCAGTAATCTACAATTTCAACCTACATAACTATTTTCCTGTGTTTACTCTCACTGAAGGATCTAAACTAACCAACGCCAATGTAGCTACCAAAACTTCACATTTACCTACATTAAAAGGTGTTAAGAATGGTTTAGATGATATTATGAATCTCTCAGAGTGAAAGATCTTGAAATTGAAATTACAATGTACCTCGTTCTATTATTTTACAGAATGTGAGTATTGTGATTCGAGTGGATTGGTTGGAAAGAAGCAAATAAGTGTTGCGCAGTGCTTTTCTGGATGTCTAAATGTGTTTTACTGTAAAACATTAATCCTGCATTGGATGATGGATTTGTAAAGGCAGAATCGTGAAACGGAGAATTAAACATATCAGCCACTGCGTATATAAAGGTATGAAGTTGGTGAAATAATGATAGAGGTGGATGGGGATGGTTTGGTAGAAGAGTTACGTGAGTTCTATATCCATTCTGTTGGCGTTGGTTGGTTGGCAACATTATCCACTCCCCAAGCTAAATCACATCATCAACTGAATTAACTTTTGCAATTCAATTACTTTCCCTTCCACTCCTACACTCTCGTATTTAGGTATTCTGATTTTAAGGTCTATACACTTCTTGTTGTGGCAATCTGTCGTTATGTGAGAAGCAAGACACTACTCGCTCACTCCGAAGTTTATGAGCTGAAAGATAAAACGTGAATGTCTTTGGGGTGAGTCGATATCACCAAGACCCCTTTGGCTATCATAAGCTTTATTAATGTGTACTCTTTCTGATTTTGCGTATAATATCACATTATTGACGGTAGCTTGTGTTGTGTAACTATTATTACAAGACTTGTTGGTTTTTTACCAAACGTATTTATAGAACCTACATTTGCAAATTATCTACGTAGTATGAACTCTTGATACTCTCTTTCCTAAAAGAATGTGTAGTAGTGTTTTTAAATGATCAAAGCACCACTCTGTTATCATAAAATAATTATGTAAGAAGTAGGTACGCCTACGACGTAAAAAATGTCTGCATTATACACCTAAGGCGTAACTAATACTTGTAGATACAAATTGGCTATGTGGGACTCTGCGTTAAGCCAAAAATTGCCGTGTGAGATTGTAAACTGTGTTTCATCAACACAATCCACGTATGCGCATCTATATGGTCCATAGATGCAAAATTATGGAATTTCTACTAGGTGCCTTATTTGGTCTGAGATGGGAAAAGTTTCTTTATAGAGAGAATTCATATCATTTCTCCAACTTTGAAGGTCTGAATAGTAGTTGAGACTGGGAAAAGGAAAATAGATGTTGTATGCATAATAGGACTACAGCAAACTTTACGTTTCTGTATTATTTTCTTCGCTACTTTGGTTCAAACTGTGCTTTAGCGTTAGCCATGAAGAGCAAACTGTCAGGCAGAGAGAGGAGAATTTTAAAGGAAGGAACTAAACGCGTTTCCATGTGCTTTTAGGATTAAATTCGCCCTGTTCCTGCTTTTCTGGTTTGGTTTGCTTTCGTGAATTGCTTTAGTTAGTGGTGCAAGCAAGTAAAGCAAAAGTTGAATGCTTGCAATGTGAATGCGCTGTTCTTGCTCTTAGTAATAGTCGCTACTTACTTTACGCTATGTACTATGTACTTTAGGAGTAATGGTGGTACACTATAAAATGAAATTCTCATGATGTGGGGATATTTTCGACCGGAATTACTTACGACCCTACATTATATTCGACCTGTAACATTTCCAACCCAATTATTTCCGACCTGAATTATTTCCGTCCCAACCAACCTCAGTCGAGGCTATTAGTAAAATAGCAAAGACGGAAATGTGCAATAAATAGTAATATCTGCAGTAATACTAATTGAATGATATATAAATTTGAATGTAAAAAGTAAAGACACTGCAGAAATGTATGTGCTACACAAACTATTATAAATTACAATGTGAATGTCTGAATTTTTTCCAGCGTATCTAATTAATTACCTACTGTCGCATTTGGTAGGTGAGCTTGTATTTTTTGTGTAGCATATAATAAATTTATTACAGCATTTCGTCCTTGTTGTGCTTCTGTACATGAGTCTATAGTAAGTGGCTACCTACTACCTAGCCTATTACTTATTTATGTACTTATTTCATATTTTTGAAATAGCTTTCAATATTTGCCATCTTTTTACTAATATTTTTGACTAAGGTACTGATACCTAAGACGGATATAATTCAGGTCGGAAATGTTGCAGGTCGGAAGTAATGTGGGGCTGCAATAATTCGGGTCGGAAATATCATAGAACCATTTTTCATTTCTCTGGTAAAGTTTTGCTGCTCTTCTCTCCACCGTTCAGGCAGTCGTACAACAACATTATTGGAAACTTCTACATACACTCTCGACCAAAATATCGATTTGCAGTTCCTTCAGCACCACAACTACATACTTTATCTTTTCTAGACACCCATTTTCAGTTTTGGAGAAATAGCTTATATGATCTACTACAAACACTACTTTACAATGCACATAAACTTTACTGCTCCTACAGTTTTAACACTTACTTCTGTGTTATGCATGCCATATGTACTAAAACTGTCACTAACTTGTCCAAACAACATGACCGTGTAGAAAACTATGCAATGCTACCAAAACTATTTTTTATAACCAAAGTGAATATTTAGATATTAACAGTAGGCACACTAATACAAGTAAGAAATATTATTACGTTTGGCACATTGTGCTGTATTTTAGTAAATGATTTAGTAAATAGGAAGGATGAGAAGTTAAGGATGAAAAAAGATAAAGACACATGAAATAAAAGAAACCCCACAAAAATCCGTGGATTTGAGAACTCAATTGAAACGTCTAATCTGAGAAGTGGTGGCGTGTAAGGAAGGAAGGCGTAATCGATACTATGGGTTCTTTGTGAAATCAATACTTATGTGAAAAAGTGGTTTTGCTAATTTGAACAAAGGAGTTGATTCAACAAAGCGAGACAATTGACAGCGTTAAATCGGATCAGTTACAAACTAAACGAAGTATATAATACCTAAACATTATACAGAGTTTAATGCAGACTGTATACATAAGTAAGTAAAATATAATGCCCATCCACGTGTACTATGAGTTTATACAAAGCCAGCAAGTATATACATACTCTAAAAGTATTGACTTTTCTATATATTTAGTTCAGTTAATAAAACTACCGTAGTAAATGTATACATAATAATAACCTACATCCGCTTTCATCTCATTCACTCACACGATCTTAATCTTATCTCGTCGCATCGGCAATAAATAGAATGTAAGATTTTTTCATTCTTATTTCTATGCATAGTAATATACATACAGATCTTCTGCAGAGCTATAAGAAATGCATGTAAGAAAAGCTGAGAAATCTTTTGTACCCAGTTTAATAATCTCTAGCTAAGTCATGGAATGGCTTCTAAAATTCAGCTGAATAACTTTGACTAACGCTTCTACGAATTTGTACTTGTATTTTTGCTAAATTTTTATCTTTTGTAGAGTTTCACAATGACAGTCGTTCTTAAGCATGAGAACGGTTGGTGGAAAAACTTTTTCTTCTATATATCCTCGTGATGAAATTTCCCCGTGAGTACAAATACAAAACGTATCCCGATTTTATTTTCCTAGAACGCAGGATCGCGAGTTTTTTCCACCAGCGAATAAAAGCTAACATTTCGGAGTTTTCAAAAACAACTCAAGAGGAATACTTTTCACTAAAGAGATAAAATAGAAAATGTTTCCGCAAATGTAAGCTTATCTAGTATAAAATCTGTATCTTGATTTTAACAAATCTTTAGTAAAAAACCTAGATATTTTAAAATAAATTATAGTATTTTTCATAATAACATCCCACTACTTTTCTCACTTATTACTTTAGTTTGTTTAGTTGCAAACAGTAATCTACTTAAGAGCTCATCTTACTTGTTGATACCAAGAAATAAGAAATTGTAACCAAATACAAAGTAAATAAATATATTTTACCTGTACACGGGATTCCGGTAGATTAATTTTAAGTGCAACTTCCTCTCTCATGAAAATATCTGGATATCTCGTCTTTCCGAATAAAGTTTCCAGAATATCTAGTTGCGTTCTCGAAAATGTGGTTCTTTCTCTTCGTTGTTTTCTAGGATTATTTCCACCTGTTTATCAACATTATTTTTTAGTCAACAAAAGTTATGTACTCGTATTATGCTACCTACTCAATCCATAATTAACCATACGTTAAATAATCAAATTAATTATAATTCTTACAATTACATAAGATATGATAAAGGTGCTGGTATTAAACTTACAGGGATCCATAGGGCCGCCATATACGACGGACGAGGGGTCCATGGGTGATCCGGTCATTCCCATACCGAACCCGAGTCCATTCATGCCGGGATAAGTTGATTTGATGTAATTCATAGCAGCTATTCCTACGGGAGTTGTCCCACTGGAGGATGAACCACGCGAAGGCGGTGGACTTGGGAAAGAAGGAGGAAGGAAATGGGAATGACAAGACGGAAATGACCGTGAGAAATCCACGATGATCTTCTATGCTTGACAGACAAGCCAAGCCAAGCTAAACGATAATATTATTTATAGTGTGTACGTCGTGCGTTGATACGTCACCGCGATTTTCACTCAAAATGTCTCTAGGGCTTCGTTTTGTTTTACTTGCTCTTAAAAGGCAAATGGTAACATCGAAGTAAATGATTTGATTCCCCCGTTGGCACACAGACAAATTCACAGCAGAAATGTTTTTCCAAAAAGGAAGAGACTTTCTCTTATTACGGATTTCCTATATATTTTGATACTATGTACTGTAAGTTCCTACCAACTGACTTCACGAATACGTATTTGCGGGTTTGAATATCACATTGACTGTTCACACACTCGAATATTCAAGTTGACGTGATTGGAACCGGTTACCGCAAAATAAGCAACCGCAAAACTTCCTTCCTTCCGCTTCGTATGCAGCTTTGTTCTTGTGCGTGTAGTTCTCTCGTACAAAATTTTCACACCACATTCACTGTAACAAATGAAAAAATAGTAAAGTAATTCACTTTGAATTTTTGAAGGCGAATTGTTCATGTAATTTATTTATAATCCTTCGAAAAGCTCGTTGAGACAATTTGATAAAATAAGGACTTTGAAATGTATTGAGCAATCAGATTAAAACTGTCACGAATTTCCATAAAAACACAAACGTACAAATGCAATTATAACGTAGGAATAGCAAATAACTGGAGCACAACACACATAATCTCACCGAAAAGGCGAAAACAAACTAACAGCCCTTGCGTGTTTGACAATTCGACACGATGAAGTAAGTGGTGTGGCAAGGTGTAAGTCGAAGAAGGTAATGTCTCTTTCTTAGGTTGTGGTAAGATCGGAAACTCAGATTCTGGGGAGTAAAGTGGACAAGTTTGCTGTACGGTAAAGTAAGACAAAACTAGTAAAGGTACCTGGCTGAAGGTAGGTAAGGGTAATAGTAAATACTCTCTGTGTACAAATAATATACCAATATACCAGCCACGTACGTATTACACCAGGCAAACCAAAACCACCACCGTAGTCTTGAAAATATTATAGTAATAAGTATAGAGTAGGGAAGGTAAAGGTAAGGTACCTACGCTCTGACTCGGTACTTTAAGACGGTAAGGTTATGTATTATGTCTCGAAGGCTTAGCTTTCCTTCAACTTATTATCGTTAGGTAAGTTTACCAACTTATTATGTTCCCGGTGACAATACAAAAGGACGATGAGACTATGACTACATCAAAATACTTGGAATAAATGAGACAATTCAACACAGGTAACCTCTACGGAAAAATAAAACGTACGCACACATTTTTGTACTGTTTAAGGAAAATTCAATACCTACTCTACAACTATGTACTAATAGCTATTAATTACACATTAACAGTAACTCTTTCAGTATAGATGAAAACTAAGAAAAAGACGAGGAAAGATTTTCGGTTATTCTACGGATCTACGAGCGAAGGATGTTGATGCATTTCTGAATAACAAAAAATAGTTACAGAAAATTATGATCGAACTGGATATACAGTTAGCAATAAGTTACCTATGAATCTGTTAAGCTTTGTAATATACCTAAACAATGAACATGCATTCAGATTATTACCAAGTAGAAAAACGTATCCTACAAAGGAAGGAAAGAATATTTAATCCGTTTTGTTGGAAGTACAGAATTTAGGAACTTGGGTTATAAAAGTGCCTTTAGGTTATGTAAAATGTACCCAAGAGATTAAAATTGATACGTAAAAGATGCTGTACTTCGATAATTTGCTATGGTTGTGGAAAAATAGTTTCTACTAATATTCTTGGTAACGCAACAATTGAGTCCCATTACCTGCATTGGTAGCTTCAGCTTCTAAAAGTTTACTACTACTACGGACATTTTTAGTCATTTCTTGGAATGCAGGCATTCAGATGGAGACAAAAGCCAAAAACAAACAAACATGCTACTATATTTGTATTATACAATACCCTTCCCCTAAAAAACTAAAGAGACGAGGCAAAGAAAGAGATGCGTTACTCACACGTAGTGACTGTGTGGTAGGCGAACAGAAGGCGGTTTTGAAATAAACGAGAAAGCCAATGTGCTCAAAGGAGAGGTGGATCTCATAACATAACCATTCCATTTTCTATACGCACAAACAACTTTTTTCTAGAAATTGTTGTACTTTTCTCTTTGGAGAACAAAAGCTTTCCACCTTTACAAATACTCGTATGCATTTGTGTAGAGGGTATAGTACACAGTACGGAAATCAACCCTTGTCGTCCCTGCCATGATATGATATGAAAAATATCAACCCGTCCACATATGTAATTTTAAATAAGCATACTAATGTACCACCACATATATCACTGCATACTATACATAAATATATATTTCAACCATAAAGACTCGAGTATATACTTATAAGGAATACTTGTATTTTGCTCGTAATGTTAATAAAAGTTCCCACCTTTTGTGCGATATGATGATACAAAATAGTAGTCCTAGTCACTCTACCTATTATATGCCATGAGACTTTATGGTCTTCTCACCCCTTTAAGTGTATTTTTCAGATATACCATACCATATGTCACTTCAAATAATAAATCATATACAACATGCCATGCTCTTTGCTCCGCTCGTCTCATTTTACCTAAATGTTCTACACAATGCAAGACTCGATTAGATGGGTATGAAACAACATTACCATACTTCGTGGAATCCATTTTTATCCACTGCAAATAAGTAATGGGATTTCGTAAGAATTTCGTCTCCTAACCTGTAGATCTTGTTAAAAATTGATAGAACCCATCATGTATGTGACAGCTATATCGACATGTGCTGTAGTGGATGGTTCAGCAAATGTACTGCGAGACAGAGACACATACGAATACAATGGTAAATCCATTTTGTATTTTATTACTAGTATTATTTGCAAATAGTAATGGCTATATGTCCCTGTCATGTTGCATCTATGTAAAACACAAAAATATGGCCAGACATATATTACGTACACATATAGGTGGGTGGGTACACCGTAATATATTAGGTATGCACTAACTACATTACAATATAAAAAGTTTCCAAGTAAAAGTCATGATACTGATACGCTACCAAATTCCATGTATTCTTAAATTTTTTATGATTTCGTGAAATCCCCGAATTTCATTCTGTTTTTCTAAGTCTTTGAAAGGGAAACAAGGAAAAACACATTAATGTCATTAATACTTTAAAATGTTGAAGTAAGCAAAGTCAATTTTTGATACCGCATGATACAGTGGCTGGAAAAATATACAATTTATATAACGTATTTTACATTCGAGATAATATTATGATTTATGATACACAATAGTTCACTAACGGCAATTCGTTCCAAATAACATAATATGTAGGTAGACAAAAGCAAGGTAGGAATATGTAAATGATATTTATTTGTTTAGACTGTTTACTTAAAATGTGCATATTTATAGATTTGAGGTCAAGTTAATCTCGCAATCAAATGTTTCAGATGCATATGAATAACGGTACACGCTAATACGCTTGCAGCAATGTCGTTCTGTGTTAAAAACTATTTTACGAAGTTTTGCTACATTATTTTTATGAAACGAAGAATGAAACAATAATATGCTCAATGAACGCATAAACACAACAAGCACACTCCATTATCATAGATAAAAGATTATTTTACATAATATGTTCCTGCATTGGTTATCTGCGTGTAATACTGAACGTAAGGCTGTATTACAGATACAATACAAGTTTAAAAAAATATCCTTGTAGTACATAGCTACATACAACTACAGAAATGCACGTAAACGATCTATAAATTACTGATAGAGCCAATATTCAGTATTACAAATATGAATGCATAAATCTGACTCGTTGACTGAAACACAATATTAAATAAATATAGCTATGTGTTTATCTGTGTTATGCAAATCCCTTATCCATAATGATGCACTAAATGTCTGGGAAAACTGAAGAATGCCATAAAATATTTCCACATGTTATGAATAGTCAACGTGAAATGCGAACAATAAATTACGACAACTCCAGTTGAACGTAGCTAAAAGCCAGCAGCATCAGACAAAGTCATGTCAGGAACGTCGACTCAGATCAAGCCTTTTAGACAGAACATCGTAGCCCAGTGAAGCAAATCACATATCAGCATATAGACAAAATAGACATATAGAATATCTTTATATGAAGCACACAGACTAAAAGACGAGCATCAGACTTGGAGAGAAGAATAAGAGAGGCATGAAACTGAACTGAAAGACTTTTGTGTTCTAATGGAAGAGCCATCAAGACAAGTAAATTATTAACGATACACTCCATTCAGTTATGACAAGCCTCATCTAAACTCTCCTCAATGCTATTTTCTGGCTGAATGCTCATATAATTCCCTCTTCGTCTTTAATCCTTTGGGACTATCTTCCTCAGTCATCACTTCACATCACTTCAGCTTCTCCACTCTTCTCTCTTTCCTCTCCTCTTCCTTCTAGTTCGTATCTCTATAGACGTATCATTTATATTTGGACAAATACATGTGCCTACCTATCTAATATTCCTACAACTAATGTCGCATTCTCCAACAGCCCACTCGCTCTACCTACATTAATACATTTTGCTAGGTACTACCAACAGTTTCAAAAGATACGAGTATATTTTGCAGTTCGTTTTTCCATTTTCATCCTCCGTCAACGCTCATCTTCTTTTCTGTTCAAATTGGAACTCTACTTTGCCAGTACTTTAGAAACTGTCTTGATTGACGCTCATGTCTACTTACACTAGTCTTTCCTTTCTATTATAATGCGAACTTTACAATTTATATCTTCTTCAACAACATGTAATACTACGCACGCACTGCTACTACTATACTTACATATATGTATATAGTTTATTGCTTATTAGGTACCTTACCCAGTTAAGCCACGGCTATACAATATTTATTTTCCCTAATTTTAGAAGAAACTAATAATACGCAAGGAATATTTATAAGTTAACATTAAAGGTAACGTATGGAGCTTTTCTGTCATTCTAGCACATTGATGGACTTCTTTTAATCAATTATTAGAGATTTCCATGTATCTATACTCATAATGCGAATATAAAAATTATGAACATTATGTATATGACATTTTTACATCCAAAAAGATTTAATGATGTCTTGTTATTATTCTCATTGCTTTAAGACCATTAGGGTACAAAGGTACAATGCAATCTCGAGATAAAAACTTTGTAGATATAGTAAAGTACATCAAATGCAAGTAGGAAAAACGCTACAGTAAAAATAAAGTACACCTGGGTAACAGTTGCACAACATATCAAATGAACCGTGTAACATCTGAAGACAACTTTACAGCGCAAAGAATCTACTGGATTTTCTGTTCTCGTATACAAAAATTACACCGCCAAGTGACAATCTGATAGGAGTAGCGAAATCGAAAGGATGCAAAAACTAGCAGAGTGACTTGCCTTGTCAGGTAATGTTCGAACAAATACATGACAGTTGTCTACGCATGTAAATTGCTAACCTTACCTTGATAATTTTTTATATATGAAATTAATAATGTACTTCTATAAAGGTATATATGTAGTAGGGTTCTTCAGTTACCTCTCTGTGATTATTGGTCGCATGTAAGTTACATGGAAAAGTTGTTCATTAACTAGTCGCTCTGCTTTGTAATCGTTGCAATGATTGCACAAAACTTGTCTAGCATTATAAAAAAGACTCGTAAAAACTAATTACTATACACTATACAGTACCTTTACAAATGGATGTTGTATAAGAATATCTTTGATGTGGGTTACATGCAGTTAATTCAATTTCTGATAATTTTCCTCGCGCAAAGAATCGTTAAATCAAATAAAATGAATGAATGAACTCTTTGAAATAGCTAATTTCGGTTTCTGTATCACTTCAGCAGAAAAGGAGGAATTCATCTGTGAAGTATGTGAAACCAAAGTTCGTACAATGCATTAAATACCCGTAAACGAAGATTCGGCATGCCTTTACATAGAAATTATGTGAAAGAGAGGAATGTGTGTATTACCGAAATGAAAGTCACGCAAAGATCCAGCTGAGCTTGCTACTAACAATTTTACAATCATCACTAATTTTGAACCTGGTGATTTCCAACCGTTTGCACCTACTAACCGCTATTCTTCTATTATTATGTTTAGGTGATTTCTAATTTGGGTCTGCTACTAATACAACTCTTTTATCTTTACACAGTGATAATTATTACCTAACCACATTACACTGCGTGCTGAGCAACACATTTTCCCCGAATTTGAGAGATGACACGCAACGTAGACACTATTCATAACGAGTCAATTCGAAAGAATTTTAAGGTACACCATTTACACGCAAACATTCTATAAACACCAAATACTAAGTAAGTAAGTACCAGCTAATTATTCAACTGAAGGCTTCTTCAGATATTCGGGGAGGTAAAACAAGACGACACCGAACACACAAGTTTCAAAGCAAACTGGACTCTAATGGAATAACTGCGATGGTGATGCTATGGAACTTTTACTAACAATAAGGCTCGTTGAAATAGTTTGTGTTGTATGCAAAGGGAAGAATGTGGCATATAGATATTCTGCATATTTCTACAGATATCTTTGCGAATTGAATGAAGCAGGCAGTCAAAGCAATTTATTTGACTCCTCTGGGAGTTCATTTCATTTCATTGCTGTAGTAAGTCAAAAGAAATCTGAAGAGTGCGTGGAGTCATGAGGAAATACAATTATGCCGACAAGAACAGACAATCGTAGTATGAAAGACTTCAAATCTCCACACTGTGGAACTTTTACCATTATTTGGAATTGTAGCAGTAAGTTGTACAGTCTACATTGCCGTGTAGATTTAAGCAAGGAATATATGAGGACATGATATCAGTACCGATTGTATATGTAACACAAAAGAATAATTCTTTGTTAACATACATTATGTATATCACTAGTAATATGTATATAAAGCGATTTGCTATGTTTGACCACGAGGCAAAATAAAATGTAGTAAAATAACACAAGCCCATCGTTGTAAGTTTGTAAGGCAATTTGTGTCTTGCTGTAAAGGCCGATGAGATTTATTTTACGAGTATCTTCTACATATGGAATGGAGTACCAGCTAACATATACACATAATCTACATACCTACACCAAACGGAACTACAGAAACGAAGTAAACCACAACACAATAGAAAACACAATAATTATGACAGCTCACATAACATTAGTTAGCTTACTACCAAACAGAAATGAAGGAATATTCATAATTAGTCATTGTATCGCCGCAATCGTAAGTATTCATTTTCATACAGAGTGCAGGAGGAACAAAGTGCTTACATTGCCGGTGTCTTTGTGGGCTGCCCTCATTACCTCTCTTAAGGTCACATTAGTGACTATTTTCCTCTTAAATGACTCCGTCTACATTGCAATTAATAAGCGAGAACGAGAAAATCTGGAATCATTAGCATTAATCAAATTGGTCGCGTACTTCCCTACGATTTTTAAAGTTGAACCCATCCCGGCTCTCTGGGTCCTTACAACAAACTCACTCAAGTCAAAGTCAAACCCTCCGGCTTCTTTCATTTTACTTTACTTTCCTACATTACATTAAAAACTACAACCGATGTTTTTACGCCCTAAACATACTCCACTTCTGAGTTTACCTATTCCTACCTACCTAAAGCTATTAACATGCTCCTAAAGAAAAACAGATGACACACACTTAATTTTTTAAACATCTACTGCTATAATGCTCCTACTCTGAAATACTGTCTCTTTTTTCACCAAGAATTCAGCATTTGAATTCATATGGTAAAGGTAAAGGTGTGTTCTTCCAACCTACCCATCTCATCATATCTGAACACATTATTACTTCGAAATGGTTCACTTTAAGTGTTATGTTATGGTTATGTAGTATGTGTAATGGAGCAGTAATAATAAAAATTGCTAAGGGTGCACTATGCATGTGTTTATACTTCTAACGAATATAATACAAAGCCTTTTACATCTATATTATTACATAACTTGTATATGTACAAGGAAAGATATTCATGAGGACCACAACAGCTGAAAATAAGACGTGTTACGATACGACGTGACGTTAATAACCACCAAGAACACAAAACCAAGCAATTTGCATTTATTATTATATTAAATGCTTTCATGTGAATTAAAAACGCACCAGTCATGTAGGAAATATAACATACTTATTTGAAATAGTACTTAAGGAACAGAACAGACAGGTCTATGTAGTATAAGCTTATGTCTTCTATATAAAGGGTACAATAAACATCACGCATTGTAATGAAACCAAAAGAACACTGGGCAGATGTGTTTATACAGAAAATACATGTTATTATACGGGTAATTATAGTATTTACAAGGAGTAACCACCAATTGATACATATATTATTCCTTTGAGTTGGTATTGAGAATAATAAAAGATGTGGATGATTAGCGTAGGACAGGAGAGTGTGCATCGCCTTGTATTATCTTTATGGAAGTTCTTGTTGCCTTGTCATGTCATGTCATACTAATACACAAGAAATCCATACCAGCCCCACTATGCCTACATATATACACAGATCTGCTTTAAATTTACACATACCTACATATAATACACACATACTGAGAGATTTCAAACAATCTTCTGAACACAAGGAAAGCTGTTAGGATTCTACAGAGCTTGGAAGAAGAAGTTAGAAAGAGTCAAGTCCAGTGGAGTCTGGGAGTAAGTAGACAGATTGCGTGTTTTGTACTCGTATGGTCAATGGAACCATTAGTTACTATTGTGAAGGTGTCACTTGGGTGTGTTAATATGCGTGAACGACAGTGAGGCACATGTCAAGAAGACTGTCTAATGATTAATGATTGCAGTGTTCGTATTAAGGACCATCTTTTATATTCACGTGGGCCTTCCATCTACATCCATCCATCTACATCTAGTAGGAAGACCATTACACACAACGCTTGCTACTACACAATAGTCTGCACTTATTAAAATTCAACTACAATCATTACACACAACGCTTGCTACTACACAATAGTCTGCACTTATTACACTCATAATTGGAAGTATGGAAGTTACAGAATTAAGTTGGTGTTCATTTCATTCGATCACGCGCTCACATAACTAACCGTAATAGACCGTAGTAGTGTGCATTGCAGAGATATAAAATAATACTAGTCTTGTGTAAATAGCCTTACATGCAATAAGCCTACATGAGATAAGTAGAATGTTTGCGTTCGTGTGCGAGAAAAGTGCACCCATAGATTAGTAAGTTTGACTTGACTTACTATAGCATTTCGTTAGACACGAAATAATGCTATAGTTTGACCATTAATTATATTCTTCAAAGCTAAATTCACTAAATTGTCATTAAATTATCATTAATTTAAGGTGGTCATATATACAGTAGACAAGAAGGCAAGACTACTAGCATTTACATTGTCATCGATGAAATAATTTGATTGGTATGTGTTAGGTATATGAAAAATGAAGAGCGACAACAGCTTATAAAATGCCGAAGCAGTTGCATTTGGTTACTAATAGTATACAAGTGCCCTTACAGGATTTCTAATTGTATATAGGGACATGGTATTTTTAGTTTTGTATTTGAAAATACTTTTATCTGTTAATCTGTTAAGTCTCTTAACACAGAGCGGTGAGTTTGTATAAAGCTACCTACTTATATTAAAGAGAATTACTTATCACATCATGATTTAGCATGTGGCTCAGCATGAAGAAACGAGATCCTTTTCAGCACACTTTAACAGTGTCAAATTAGGCAAATCCCTCCGGAAAACAATGTCAAGCTAGGATTTGGATTTCAGTTCTGCTTCCCTGTTGCAGCTTCAATTTTATTTCGCCACTTTCCTATACCCAAATTAAATACTACAGCCATCATCGCAGCAAAGGAAAATGCCCCATTTTACTTAAAAACAAATCTTAAGAGCCCTGGTCTTTAACATATAGACATAACACGAAAAGCTATGATATAAATTATAGCTCGCATTGTCAGCTGCATTTTATAGAAAAGTTTTAGGGAATACCTTATAATGTATTTGTATTACTTATATTCATTTTGTTAAGAAATTTGTAGAATTACTCTCTGCTCCGTTCAGATGTCCACTATTTATCCACAGTGTTGCAAAGGTTAAACTTTAAGTCACTTTTACACAAACAAGGTGTGAACTTGATACCTTTGCGAAAACAAACAGCTTACATATGAGATATGAGTTAAATAGGATCCTTGTACACGATTAAAATTCTATTGTATCTATGTTTATATTTCACTGTGTACTTGTTACTATGTCCTTGTTAACTTCAGTGCACAGTTCAATATATTGCTTCCACTAATTCTGAATTTTTGACCTAGCAGGAAAATCGGCACAGCATAGTAATAAATAGCCACAATGATCGTGCAACTAAAGGAACTTTTTCTATTTGTCTGTATCAGAACGAACCTTGTTGTCGTTTGTTATTCTACGATACTACTACCATGAGAAGTGGAAGAAACTAAAGCATAAATTCTGTCTAGGTATATCTATCTGTTAATCTACCTTAACGATTTTATGTGATATCAGTTTGCGTACCTTACAACTGTGGAGTATGTATACAAAAACAATTGAGAAAACGAACATTGAAAAGACAGTAAGTAATTGACACAAGCACCTGAAATAGAATTCGTTCAGTTCAGTCTAGCAGTTTCACTTCATTTCACGGCTGTCAAAGTCACATCAGACCATTAAGGAAATATTTATATTTGTATATGAATACTAAATACTGCTGTGTAGCATTTTGTTTCATTACTATTTCGTCTTGAGCTAACTGACGGAAAAAATTACTGGACCGCTGCACCAAGTGACTTGGCTTGACTATGGCATTCTACATACCCTTCCTAGATTTTCCATGCTACTGTTTATTGTTCCGTCAGCGTGCGGCTATTGCTGGGAGTTCACGCTTTCTTCAAGAATTGTCTACATGTCATTTACATCCGGGA
>JABASD010002013.1:0-31289 GCA_019776165.1 Pogonognathellus flavescens
TAGATTGGATTATTGGCATTAGTTGAGGAGATGTATTTATTGTGATACCTAAGAGATATCAGCCTAGAGCTGTCGATGTGTTATCAATCAAATAAAGTCATCAAATCAAATCAAAATCAAATCAAAGTACAAATAGGGATTTCATTTTCGTTTTATATTACATAATATTTAAGTATCTACCATAGGCAAAAAAGTAGCTTTTGCACTTTTCCTTATTCTATGAGTATCTACTATCTTAGGTATATTCTTAACAATGTTATTATTCTGTCTCTGGCAATTACAGCGGAAACATGTTATGCGCATCGTGCTTGTACACATGTATTAGTACCTTAGTGCATCCAGTACATGCATGCACGACCTAGATTAGATGCATTCAATCATTAAGATCATTTTAGTGATTATTCGAATGATTTCGACAGAATAAGAATGAAGTCAAACAAATTGATTGAATCTTGTACGTTTGACTTACCTTCTTTAGGTATTTCTTCTTTCATCTTGTCGATGATTTGGAAGACGCAGTATGGCTCAATTTCCTATCGGACTTATGAACATGGTTTCCGTTCTTCCAGTGTTCTTACATCAAAGAAGTCGATATTTAAAAGTTCAACAAACAAGAATTTGATCGAATTTACTGTCCGTTTGAATTACATTAGGGCTTACATTACAAAATACTCTTAAAATTTCTTGCATCTTTCATGGAAACATTACTTATGTGTATTATTTATGTATTGCCATGTAATAGTGATGCATGTAATCTACTGTAAATTATATTGTACTATCTATTGTATTCGTGTGTTGTATGTATTCTCCACCCACGTATATCCACGCGAGTATTTTCATCCTTGAAGTAGCTTCGTAATATATTTTAGTTTACATTTAAAACAGGACAAAAGAATATGTAAAAGGAAAAGCACTAGCATGAATGAATCGTGTCACTTTTATACCTGTAAGACGTACTAATAAAAATAGCAGAGGACATCTCAATGACATGTAGTATATTCTTGCACAGCATATTCCGTAAACACGGTTAGAATGTGCAATTACCCTATGATACATCAACACATCTTTGCATGCTATTCTGTTTGTTTATAAATTCCAAATATTGTTTTGTTGAAATTCCAGACATTTCTACTTCACATAGAAATTCCTTTTATGTCAGGTTTCCTTCCATGCGTGCATTTTTGGAATTTAGGTACATGATTACGCAATAGTGTATACAATATAGTCATACTGTACCAAGCAAATGTTTTTATAGTACACAACCTACGGTTTAAATTTCAGTAGTACGAACGATGGATTACATAAGTATTTCGTGTATGTAAACAAAGAAGAGAGATGTGTTATGGCCTGCGTGGTGATGCGCTGGAGCAGTAATAAGGACAACACTTTTACATATAGATACGTGTATGCAAACTACAAAATATTCAATGCTTCATTCATGTAGTATGTAGACGAAAGTGCAAGTGTGGATCTATAATCATTTTAACTTGCGGGCACGGGTCGTGTACGGGTTTTAAAATTGCTACATCTGCAGGTTTTGTTTTACGTAGGATATAGCACAAATTATTACATACACATTAGTGGAACATTGGAGATGGAACATGCAAATTCGTTCACAAAACACCGAAACACTTTTATTTTATTTCAGTTTTTATAAAACTTTCTTAAAATTAGACTTTTAATAGAGTTTGAAGTTTAAATTATGTATCCGGGGTTTATTCGGTTGCGGTGGGTTGCGCGTTTTGCTCAATGAAGCTTTTGCCTGTGAGGGTCGGGTATACTCCGTCGGATTTTCTACAGGTGTGGGTTGTATAATTTCGACCCGTACTATCCTCAACCATGTAAAAAGATTCTACCCAGAATTATTGTTCTTTCATTATGTTGATCATACTTGCCATACCATTCATTTTACACGCATTCACTTTACATTTCGTTCTTGCTCATTCTGGGGATATTGACTCATTACCAGAAATGTGTACCTAACTTTTAATTAGCAATCAGCAATAATTTACTAAGTAATTTACACACTTAGGCACTTTCAATGCATTATTATGGATGAAGGATGTAGAAGCAACATTAAATTTTTGATGCCGAATGTTTGTGGAAGAAAATGGCGCAGCAGCAGTACTCTTATAGCAGCATTTTCAGAATAGGTAGTCGCTGTCGTATCTGACATTACGGATGGTAAAAGATATATGATACACATAACGTTAATTAGAAATACCCATTGTAGATACATAGCTAATGCATTAAATTGAATCAATGTTTGCCGTTACCTGTTTTTGTACTTTATAGTATACTCATGCTGCTAATATAAAGTGCCAACTGCAATGCTGCGTTGCTGTGCTTAGTTAAGTGAATATGTGTATACCTATACCTATCCATTAACCACGCTACGTTAACTCCATTGTTAGTTCTACCATACACCACATAGGTATTGTGCTTAATTACGTTTGACTGTATTATTCAGTTGACTTAACAATACATTGCTATACGACCAACTATGTATGTGTTAACACTTTATTTAACACTTAAGCAGACAGACTGCAAGGAATCAAAAGTTATTGACTTATATAAGTTAGAAACGATTTATATGTGAAATATAAATGTATACGTTTCAATTTCAACCTATATACAGAATGTACATGTATAGCTCTATATATAATATGCTCTAAGTGTAAGTAACAAAGTACAATTTGTGAAGCTGAATATTCCTGAAAATAATTACTTATGTTGATACAGGACTCACAATGAAAAACTGTAGAAATAAAAATAAGCTTCTCTTCTCATGCAGAAAATTTGAAGAGTAATAAATATACCTTGCTCAGAACAGAACTCAACAATCAGGCATTGGATTGTAATAATTGTACTAAATGCATTCAAAAATTCCACGGAAAGAAAGAAATGAAATGTGGATTCGCATAACTGTGTGTTATAATTTTACTATTCTTTATGCACATTGAATGTAACCAAGTCATAAATATGTTCATTAAAGTAGAACATCAAAACTTTCATCTTTAACGATTCTAATAATAGCTAAGGCACGCAATTTGGCATTGTATTTTTATTAAGTATTATCATTATACATACCGAGTGTATGTTTAGTTTCTTAAAAGTTAGTATAGTAGTGGCATTAATAGTAACTGTCCATGTTGCGTCTTCTTTCATCTAATATTATACGGTTGATCCCAATTTGTGCAAGTAATGCATTATATTATGAGCATATTACTTACCTGCGTATCTGTGCACTTTATTTAAAGTTAAGTTTATCTTGTTTGTTATCTGCTGTTATCAACTTAAATATTTGCTCTTAAAAGTTAAAATGAAATGAAAACTTATAAGATTGTAGTAATTTGGTGTAACATAATAGTAGACGACTCTTTTTATTGCGCTTTCTATTGACATTACATTACGATATCATCTTTACGTTTATACAATAATTTCCCATCATAATAACAATAACTTAAAAAAACTTAAGACGATATAACGCACGTTAGTTATCAAACAATGTTAAATACTATAACGATAAATACACACGAAACAACAGTATAGGTATAGTATTTATGTTTAGATCTTGATATATTTTTCGTAGAGGTATACAAAAATAGGATTAACACTCGCTTTATTACGTCTTACTACTTCTACCCGTCCATAATAAAATACAATACAATACAATTATATAACTTATAGATCTTTATAAATCAATAATAACATCACGTTCACTCTCTTAAATTTAATCTGTCCCATGCTGACTATACAGAGCAGGTTATGTACAACATCCATGTGTACAATTGTCATTATCTGCTTAGTAAAAAATAGAAACGTCTGGAAATGTTCTACTATGTGATTGTAGTTTGTGCAAAGCACACAAGATCTGAATTAGTATTGTGTCTGAAAGAAACTCATTTACTTTACTTTGTTTTCATAACACCATACACGTATGTAGAAGAGTTCTTTTGCTAAATACTTTGCAGAAATTGGTTTTTCTGGAAATTATCTAGTATAGATAATTATAGGTATAGGCACCGTCACCACTATCACTGCCGCCGTGGTCATCAGAGTCATATTCTGCTGGGCCGGTTGGGGACTGAGACTCTTCGTGCGAGTCGTGCGTCATCACATGCTCAGAATCTTCGTGCGATTGCGACTCATCGAACTGTGGAAAGGAATTGGCATACTTCGGATAGCTGTGACGAGAGCCAGGAGAACCGCTGCCTCTGTGAGAGCCACATTTGTACATTGCATTGATTTTGTGTGCGTCCCAATAACTCATCCGTCTCCCTTTTCCCAAATTAGGAACATCTTTCTGAAAATATAATCCATCAATAATTTTTCATATCAAATAAGGGAGAGCCATGTTCAGAAAAATGAATCAATTAAAGTGCATTAGTACCAAAGGGCGCACAGTCTCCAGACCATTAAAGGTAAAAGCTTTTCTGTCATAGTGCATTATGCTGTCGTAATCATAAGGACCGTAATTCGTAGGAAGCATTCCAAGTTTCCTTTCGAAATTTCTTTCCCGACCTATACAAAAAACGTAATTATAGTACTAGAAATTCAATTCCAGAGCACACAAGCTGCATCAGACAAGTCAATGTAAATATTGAATCAAAATATGTCTTTAGAAGGTATACACAATGTACAGGTAGATATTTTTATGTCTCCAGGATTACTGGAAGTTAAGTAAGACATATAAAATGTTACAAGTTGGTAAATCGCACCTGGTTGAATATTTCCCCATAAAATATGAACGAAGTCGTCTCTGTCGATGCGGACGTGTTCATGTGGAAAACCCAATGCATGCATCATCTCGTGTATCGAAGTTCTGTGACTTATGCACCCTGGAGGCAAACTGAGATCCTTTATTCAGAAAATAAACATTTACTCCACAAATCACACAATCAGTATATCAATCCGAAAAGAAAGAGGTATTAATTTACAAACACATAATCGGTATGTCATGTTCATGTCGTTGTGAAATATTATAGTGCATAGTGAGTCAATTGAGAAATGGGAAATGGAATATGACACACGACAGAGTTGAAACGATAAAAATGTACATACTTGCATGCATCGAAGGTATTTGTCTTTCTTACATTTATTATTACAAGCGCATTTTATTGCAAAGAAAACAAAAGAAGTAAACAAGGCAAAGTTTATGATGTGCAATTCTGTTATGCCTGAAATAATGTTGGTTTTTGCAGTTCTCCGGGATATGAAGTTGAGTAAACAATAATGGTCACCTTATTTTCTCAGTTGTGGTGGATTGTTTGTACGCTATTATTAGTAGGTAAGCACAAATTATTAGGTACACGTGTATCCGTGTGTAGCTTTGCAGTATATTTGAGTCGGAATCTTTGATATGTTAATATGTCATTTGAATTGCAAGGTAAAGCTATGGAGCTGCAACTCGGTCAGAAGCCTCCAACCGAATAATAAATTACATGTTGAATTAAAGCAAACCATGAACACGCAAGAAATTTATAACCAACCTGAGCTCCTCCACCGACTCTGCCAACGTAGGACCAACATCCTCTACTTTTGCTTCTCGTTATGTAAACATAATCATAGTTCTGAAGTTTAGATGTGCTGTTAAATACGTAAAACTCTACACACGTTTTCCGCTCGATCTCCATTAACCCATTCAGAATTATGTTACGTTCTTTAGTACCTAATAAACAAACAATAAGTGCAAAACGTGTGTAATATTTTTCAAATAATTTACACACATAGATGCACATACAATGTAGTACATTAATTCATATGAACCCCAAAAAACTTAAAAAGCAAATGTTATAAGCAAAATGTTGTTTAAGTAAATAAATGTACTTATATCGAATGATATAAGTAAACAGTACAAATGAGTAAAAAATTAAACGGGTGACATTTTTCATGGGTCTCAAAATGTCAATTTTGTTTAAGGCTTTGTATTTACATGCAGGTACAGAGCAAGGTTATTAGGGTACAGAGTAATTGAGTTGTTTTTAAGACCACAGCCTTATAGAATATCTAAATAAAGCAATACAGCTGCACGAAATTACTTTTCATCGGGCGAAATGAAAATGTTACCCGCAATTTATATTTTCGAACTTGTAATTAAAACTGCAAGGGGAGTGTGTTTGACTTGACTTACTGTAAGCTTTATCCATTACCACCGGGACGTAAACCCTTCCTCCTCTTTTATACCACATGTAGTTCGGATTCATGGCCCCATTTTTCATCATCATATCCTTTGGACCTACACCACTCTGCGAACACGCGTACCCATCTAAATGTACAAAGAAAAATCTTACTACACAACCGAATATTTACTATCTTGCAAAAACCATGCTAAAAATATTTAGAAAATTTCATATGCGCACTCAGATAACAATAAAACACAATTTTTCACACGACACATAAACACAATTACTATTTACTTAGGCGTGTATATTATTACAGCAGAGCAAATGCGTGTTGTATATAATTTCCAAAAATAGTAGCTTAGCGGTAGAACAATTTATTTACTATACCTGATAATGTGTTATGCACACACAAACTGACTAGAATGACACACAGACGAACAAAACAATTTAAAACAGTCATTTTGGTTTGGTGGGCAAGGAGAGACTGAAGGTGAAAGCTAAACTGCATTTTTACATATGGGTGAACAACCGTGTGGTGGTAGAAGGTGTCCCTATAATTTCAATTTTTGAAGCCCAAAATGATTTGGCGAGTTTAGCATTCTATCTCACACAGGAATCCAACAATAATCTCAAATGTTCCCTTTCAGTTTTCTTATCTTAAAACCGTGAACTATATATACCTACCATATTACACTCTTATAGATTTGTCTTGTAATGTTTTTGTATTTCGGCTGACATAACCAAACGGTAACACAAGGTAAGCTTATTAGGTACGCCACGGTAGACACAACTTTATTTAATAGACAAGACACACAGCTTTCCGCACGATACTTCAGCCTGTGGCCAACTGTCTACGACTTCACACAATGATATCAGGTGTCCGTATCTTAAGGTGTAAAATATCTTTATGGTTTTTGTGACTGAACGTAATCCCTCCCTAATAATAAAGGCATAATAAGAAATTGCACTTTGTACGATGCTTATTGTGCTAGACTTCAGTTTTTAAGCCAATAAAAGAAATTCAAGTATAAAAAAGACATTAATATTAATACAGACAGTACAGCACTACTAATAGAGTAGATAGGTTAGTTTCCATTATGCAGGCATTAAAACAGCGTTATATATTGCACAAAACATAATCTTAAATCATTATATAACTGTACTGGCAATTCCTTCACACTTTTATGTGCATAGGTAATATTATACGTAATAAATGTGTGCTAAATATATAGAAGTAAAATTCCTGAGCGTTAATATTAATAGGCATTAATACAAATTGTAGTGGAACAAAAGGAAATAATAAAAATGTTGCTTTTGGTCAGTGCAAGATGTTCCGTCCGTGCTTAGTGAACACTGCAGATAATTAACATAGTGCAAATAAAGCGGAATAAATTAAGCATTCTCATTGCAGTGACATAAAAATCGTAAATTATGTTAAGTCAGGATTTGACTTTTTTATTGTGATAAATACAGGACAGATTGATATATTAGTATAGATGTGAGCAGATAGCGCATAATGCAATTACACTTAAAGTTAAATAATTAACAGAAGCGTAACGATGTAATACACTTCGCTTAGCCTGTATATATCCTCACTTTAACTATACCAGTATTATATTTCCGTAAAGATATGCCTTTGTTGGTGTGTTGTGTAGCAAACTGCACCAACCGTGACAAGATTGCTTTATTCACCATCGTTAGTGTGTTTCGTGTATTTCACTCTCGTAACGTTCACCTACTCACACTATCCTTATAATTTGTGACTATATCCCACTTACACTTTTTAGCACTACTAACAGTACTATTTGCTTTATATGTGTAATTGACATAAAACCTGAGCTAATTGTTTAATGCTCATGTACATTCTAAACTGGGCAGGTAGTATCTAAGTATCTATATACTATAACATTTCCATTTATTAATAACAATGCTGGTGGTTTATTTAATTTAATACTAATAAGTTCGAATTCTTTTATTTCCGATTCAACAGTACACATGCACCACTTTTACAATTACTACCTGCTAAGATAAATTGAACCGCACGTGTTATACGGATACACAATAAATGGTCTACCATAATATAAAAATAATTATACGTGCCGAAGTATATAATTAATATATATCATGCCAATCAAAAAAGGAAATAGTTAAATTATAACAGGTAAAGTAGGTAGGTAGAGTAGGTAGAGTAGGTACTAATGTATTTGCCGATAACATGAGACCTAATGCTATTAGTTATATTATTATGTGCCCTGAATGTGTTGGGATATCTTAAAGATTGTGTAGATGTTGTACTCTGTGTCTGTACACATGAATACAGATTAGTTACAGCGGTTCTTATCAAATGCGTTCAAGTATCTTGTTCATTATCGTTATTTTTAACGCTAATTCTTGATCTATCGTCTTGCTCAGCCACAGCACTTGCTTCAAACGATGTTTACACAGCCAGATGCTAATTATAACTTATGGCACATGTGAGTTGGTGTGATAGTAAACAGTAAACAGTAAAACGTGCGTAAATTACTGTGGTGTGTTTGTTTGCCTTATTTACAGAGCTTTGCAGTCTGAATAAACAATAAGGTGTAAATCTGGAAAGATTAGTGGTTTTATGTCAGTGTCTTTTGAGGAAGAATGTTTATTTTAATCAGTACATTTTACGTTAGAGAACGAATTTGGTTGCCTAGCCCTGATTGTACACACTTGGGCATTCATGCTTAATTTTTCTAGTTTAATGCTGCTGTAGGTAAGAATAAGGAACTACTAATTACATTTGTAAACATACAACTACTAATTAGGCACAGTGCGTGAGATGTTTTTCTTTGGTCCAAATTCCTAAAATGATTTCCATATCGTGCGTGTTAGCGTGTAGGCCAATAAATGTATGAACCATTGTTTACATGGAATTTTGAGAAAAAATCCATGAAAAAATATCAAGATTCAATGCTTTTCAGGTATACGGGTGGACTGATATGTAGGCTTACATTTCCTTCTGAGTATCAATTATGTGCAAGTAGTATTTGTGCATATACGCGTTTAACCGCATCTTATAAACTCAATCTATTGAATAAAAACCACATCTAATGAATTCGTCTAAATCTAATCTATCATTACTACATAACTTATGCTAAAAATATAGAATATGTTTTACATACAATAATATTTATTTTATGTACTCCTTTATACCTCAAGGAAAAGAAATTGTAAGAAATTGTGGAGTTCAGCTTTAAAAGTGGAACACTAAGGTACTTAGGTTATGTAGAAGTATAAAAAAATGAGCAGTTCCAGTAAAAATGTATAAGATATAGCTAAAATGTAAATAGTAAAAATGTGGCTTTATGTAGGGATGAGGAAGGAACACTCCAAAGGAAGATGACACTGATAAATTATATTCTTGAACCTGAACGAAAATCTCGTCATTTACAATTAATTTTGACAAGAGCATTCGGCGAACCGTGGGAAATAAATTATAGTGAATTTGTGTACCTATATAGTATTCAAAAAACCCAATAAACAACGTAGGAAAGTGGAATTATGGGTGGGCAGTTTAGTAGATATTGCTTTCTATTTTCATCGTTCAATAAAATATTCAATTTTGCTCACCATCATTAATGTTGCAGGATGAGTGAGAGTGGACGCTGGTGACTATTATACGTGCACACAGTGGACAGGTAGGACTTAAGACATGACAAGTACACGCTATTCGGGTGGGTGAATGACGCAATTATCATCGTGTACTGTGTTACATGTGTCTGTCAGCTATGTTAGTTCCATTGAATTTTACTATTTATAAGTAGATGTTGTCCTCATGAAACAGAAAGATTCCATAAGACGAAACTCTATAATACGAGTTACTACTTAATATATTAATAAACCTAACCTAAATTATGAGATGATTTAGTGAATTATTTATAATAATCGTGACGCGAATGGTTCATTACGTACTGCAAATTGTATAAATGATAAATCTATTGACATCTATGTAATATGACTTATTGTTAATAATCCAGGATAATCAATTGCTTTTACATGCAAATATAATATAAAGAAGTTAGCATAAGTATAAATAAAATACAGGGTTAGTGCCACATTGATTGCCACATCATCAACTTACGTAGATACTAAAGGTGGACCCAAACTGGTGGTTTGGCTTTCGGTTGGGTTCGGGATCGGATAGTGTGAAAAATAATTGTTTGGTTCGGAATTTTAAGGAAATTATTGTTTCAGTTCAGGATCCTTTCTAGAATGATACCTGGCGCACCTGTTAGGTCTTGAATTATAGAACGTAATTTTTAAATTGATTCATTAATGTTTAAATCAAAGTAAATTTTATGCGTTTAAGCTCAGTTTGCACTCACACTGATTCATCTACAAAAATTTTGAACTTTACAACTCGTCAGTGTTAAGTTTGGTGCGGTACAAGTCTCAAAATAATTGCTTGAATTCGATTTTTTACCAAACCGAACAGTTCGGTTCGGACCCACCTCTAATAAGTACCTGCTTTACCTACTATCATGCAGAGTCCGATGATCCGAAGTCATTTGCGTAATTTAGATTTTGTGAAGATCATCAGTCCTAAAAATGGATCATTATTAAATGATCCATGAAATTCCTAGAATGTAGAAGGGAAAACACTACACAGAACGTGGACGGGCTTAGAATTAATAATACTATTATTAGTGAACGCGTAGGTATATTAAGTTATTTTATATACAAAACGTTTATCAAAAATGATCAGTATCAGATATCCATATCGCACTAAGAAAGTGCTGTAGATCTCGTAGTAGGTGTTCTAACTCTTAATATTTCATAACCTCATGTAGCTACAGCCAACAATAGAAGCAATCCAATAAGCGATTGACACATGCGACCTATTTATAAATTAAGACTTGGTATACATAATTGCATTATACAAATGATACGTACTACTCACAATAGAATACTTACTAAATATATCTTTCTAAACTTACTAATAATCTATATCTCAACTTATTTTTACATTTTACATGCATAAGTGTACATATAGAATGTCACACAAACGTGGGAGTCATCCCGATAAAAACCGGTGAGTCTAATAATAGCAGGTATGCATGTTCACTTAATAAAATGGCAGAGTAATTATGGCTCACATTTTGTCGCGATATGTGTAAAGATATGGATACTGTGTTATTGGCATTAACAATCACAAAATAGTGTTTGCGGAATGTCAATTTGGAAAATACGTCAAGAAGGTGTCAATGTTATTGACAAACAGCGTTTTCCCATCTGAATTTCTGTAATGTCAGTTTCATTTGATATTTCACATGAAATATAGATAGAACTTACAGGGGGAATAAAAAATAGTTTTAGTATTTGTTAGTGCTAAATGTAAGAATAAAGGCGTTTTGATCGATCTACGCTATCAATGATGTTTGCACCAATTAAATTGGAGATATGCATTTAACGGCAGATCATTATTTGAGAAACAGATATGTACCTTCCAGGTCCAATTAATCATCGTATTGTTCCGTATTTTATAAGGATCCTTTGTATGATGTTGCATCTTTCTATTAGTAATCCTACGGCAAGTACTCAACTCATCATTAAAAAATAAAAATGTCATTATTAGATTACACAATTCTTATTAAAAGCACTTTCCCAACAAATCAAGTCACTCGATCGTGTAAAAAATTACTTGCTTTTCCACTAACCTTTGTAAATTTAAAGTGGTTACCCCTACGCCTACCCTAGAGTACCGTATTACTTTTTCTACTATGTAGTTTAGTTAAGTATCAGTTAATTGGAAAATATGTACATAAATTGTATAACATGATATCTTCCTCGCGACTTTTTCATTCGTTAAAATCGTTCGGGTAGTGGAACCTGTATTAATATTACTAGTGCACTTAAGTGGCTAGAATTTCAAGTATCTGTATACAATGTGTGCAATCTAATGAAGCAGTGATAGTCTTTGAAACAAAAGGAAATCAAATTGAATATTATTAAGTACCAGGGTTGAAAAAGGCAGACAGAATATTTTCATGATATAACGGAAGATAAGTGGTTGCTATCGTCAAGTGTATTACCAGGACTAAGGCGAGGGCGTAACGAAGTGGAGTGGTGGTAGCACTTTATGTGACTATTATTGTTAAAAAGAAGGTTGGAGAAATACGTTGAGACGAGAAGGAAGCCTGGGTATGTATATTTACGTGTATCCTGGTGCTTGTACCACGCATTCTGCAAACATTGAGCAGCAAAGCAGAAATAGCGTACAGTTCAGCAGCTACTACTTTGACTCGGTTGGCTTGAGTTGGCATGTCATGTAGTTTAGTAGCAGGAGCTACAATATCCAGAGCCACGTACTACATACAGCACAGGTGAATTGAACCGAATTCGGGCCGCTCATCTCATTTCTTACTGGAACACCACAGTCTGCACAACTCAAGTCGAGTCTTTTGAATTTTCACAAAGAAAGTCAAGATCCCACGGAACAGCAATACATAATCTAACCCTAAAGAAACGAAGCGGAGAATCTGACGATACACAACGAACCCACCCCCACCTCACCTACACACACGTCGCAGAGTACTTTACTTTTCATCTCGTCATCCTCACTCACTTTCCTCATTCACGCTACAATCTTCTCAGCAATCGTAACGAGAAAACCACCACACCGGGCAAATATCAGCGTTACCTTTATCCGTAACACCTCCACCGATTCCACACCAGTTTTCTAACTTTCGCTTCCGAAGATTATACCAATACTGGTCTATAATAGCATTTTCTGCCAGAATTATCATATCTACTCGAAGAGAGGAAACAAGCTACGCCTGGTAAGAGAAGAAGTACACGACATTTCCTTTTATACGAGTACTATCATCATCGCCAACGAGAAAACCAGTCATCCACACATTCTTGCACGTAAAAAAGAAAATCCGACTTAAAGAGGAATACTTTCACCAAAGCTTTTCTCACATCGCCTCACTGAAGATCAACAGACTGCTATATAATTCAAATTATAATACATTTGTTTCAAAAAACATATATCCAAAATAACATTTTAATATACCTTTACCTAAGGGTTCTAATGATATACTTAGGATTTGTATTTGCTTCGCTTCAAAGGCTCCAGAATAAGTGAAGTTCCTACAAATTGAATTCTGAATCTAACTTGAATTTCACGAGTGACAAATCTCTAACCAAAACTTTTACTCACTCACAGTAACTAACTTCATCATAACCTAACTAGCTCTCTAGGTACAAATCAGCTAATTCAAAAATACATTTTATTCTCTGTTGTATCAACTGGAACAGTTTTCACATACAATCAAAAACTTGAACTTGTTAAAGTCCGTGGGATTACATACCTACTGGAATTTCACGCAGAGATCAAAAGAACTGTACTCGAAGCTCACAATTAACTATTAATTGGTTGTACAGCGCTAATTAACTAAAATACCACATCAAAATCAACCTACAGCCATCGGCACAGGTTCCCACCTTCATTCGCCCAGTATTAGCTGAAACGAACTTTCGGTTCAAGGTAAGATCACCTGCAACATTGACATTTAATTACTATTAATGAATAATGCTACTTATATATATCGATGTGACGTAGGTGGGCAATCCATAATATCAATAAGTAGTAGTACAGTATTGATGTTAATGAAATATTAACAGCAAGGTTCGCGTTTTGTTTGATGTGTCCACGCTTTTTGGTTTGATTATTGTCTCACGTTTTCGTGCATGATTGTCAACCTTTTCTAATAGCACGCACGTCATGATTGATTTCTTTGTATCAAGAGCTAAGAAGCTTTGTTTACTAACCACACGATCACGATTTACAATCCACTTTAGTATTAGCATAAAAATCACAACTTCATTCGTATAGCGTTTGCAGGTAGAAACAGGGTCTTCTTCGTCCTAGCTTTCAAAATTCCCAATCCCAAGTTGTAATAGTAAGCTCAACAGATTAGCACTAAATCTTAGAACGCGAAACGAGACTGCTTTCTCCAAATTTCAGCTTGATGCAATAACTCAAGTTTACTAGCTACAAACCTAGAAGAAATAGAGAAATCTCCCGGGTTTCTCAAAGCTCTCTTCAATTCTACAAACGCCTGCAATCCACTTTTTATTTCTATTCAGGTGTTTCTATTGCTGCTATTTTTGGGTTAATAGTAAATTGGTGGACTGTAATGAAAAGTTTAATTACCGTAAGCGCATAGTGTATCTTTAAATGCATCCCGACTCTCAATCTTTGAATTCTATCGTGAACACAAAAAATTCTGCAAATAAGTAATTAATCTACTATTAAGGCTTACGCTTAGTTACGTTTATGTAATGTGTTTCACAATTCCTAAATTGAATGATCTGGTTTTAAGTAGGTAGTATTCAAAGTATGTCGGCTTTATTATACATAGCATGGCAATGAATAACGATTGAGTTTCACTTATTACACTACTCTTAAACGTTAAAATGCTTCTTAAGTGTTGACGATATAAAGGAATATTATAAGATGACAAAGAGTATGTGCTTCGTACAGAATATTGCGGCAAAATCTCTGCAGCTAACATCCTTATCAATTACAAGTAAATCTAACGTAGGTTTAATTATACTCGATAGTATTTCTCATGAAAAGCCTCGTCTCTTAACTTTGGACTGCCAATACTCAAACTGCAATATTTCCCATGTTATTTTGTTCATACTCAGCATACGTTATGGTATTCTCTACACAGTAGACACATTCATAGTAATTTGATTGTGAAGGACCAAATGTATTTATTTGTGATGGCTTCATCCACAGATTACATGTTTAATTTATTGTTGTACATAAACGACAAAGACGACACAACCAATACATTATTGTGAAGGTAGGTAGCTTCTGCAGGCAAATTATTATATTATTATTTTCGCATCTCACCTTGAAGCAGCTAGAAACAACTGGATGAATTAATTCTGGAAACTTTCATGCAATCTTCTGTCTCTCTAGTCTACTCTGTGTCAACAAGGAGCAGACTAATTTCTGTTACAACCAGTTAAATTGCTGCCAAAGTGATTCAGTTTGTCATGACTAGTCTTTTCGTTAATTGGTCTTCAGTTTACATGAGCACGGTGATGCATCATCGTCAATTTCTATATGAATCTATTACTATATGTACATATACTTTGTACTAAGAAAGGTCATGCTATTTAATTAATTTATTATCATTATTATCCCAGCGTCTTTATGAAAGTCAGTATCGATGCTGCATGTATACGTATTCTGCAGTCGACACTATACTGTGCTGTAAATAGCAAACCACAATAAAATCATGCCAAAAAATAAGGACATAATAGTTTGCTTATCAAATTTGCTTACTTTGTTATATATTACAGTATTAAGTTCCTATTGCAAAATAGTAGCAGGGATTTTAAAAAGTAAAAGGATGCATTATTTCGTTTCGTTAATACAGAGTTATAGTCTCTAAAGATGTTTTCGTAATGTTCAATACAATTTTCTATGCAAGGATGCATGCATTGGTACATAAAGTACATTTTAGGTAGGTACTGTTGGTGGTCTCATAGTAAAGATGATTATTATGAATGACATATTATTTTCTTCTAGACCGACATACATACCTAAATACGCTTTCCTTCTTTCTTCCTATTCCATTTTCCATTCTGGCTATATTTGGACCGTCCATCCGTTGGAATACATTTATTTTCATTCTAAGTTAATCCCTTGCAGATACAAAATGTGGATGTCGAAATCAGTTTACTTATCTACTTATTTCTTGCTAAGAGATGGAGAAAACTGGCTATACCTATATGATGTAATATTTTAGTGTCTACTATATATAGACTTTGAACTAATCTGTTACAGTTTGAACTAGTTACTGAAATATCTGTTCTCAGACCATTAGTGCAGATATGTGATTTTTTGTTAGCCCTGCATCTGCCTAATAATATTACAAAGAGAAGTTCTTCTCTTTGTAATATTATTAGGCACACTATCCTTTCTAAAGGATAGTGTGCATAATGAGAAATTTAAATGCAATTTCTGTTTTTGCTTTCCGAAGGTTATATAGGATCTTTGGTGAATTCCCCACATGTATTGCTCTTGCCGATAATAAAAGTTTAAATTGCGTGGGCTGAAAAACGTATGGGTAATCTCATTACGTTTCTCGGATAGTCTTTCTAAAACGTGTTTGTCCGGATTAACTGTAAACATGTTCAATTCCTGTTTGGTTGACTTGTTGTAGGCTGAAGGGGTTCATTGTGTGTAGGCGCGTCTTAAATAGTCTGTATTGAGTAGCAGAAGAGGAAAGACCGTAACTGAGACGTTGTGCATATAAATGTTCGTGAATGAGACGAAAGTCTATCCTAACTAGTAGAACAGTATAAACAATAGAACTCCCCCAAGTACTCCTAATGTTACAAAAATACTTAAGAAAATACCAGTATTTACAAAGAAAAGAGTAAACATTATTTTGTGTAGAGAAATGTTGAACATGATACTTAATGGAATCTTGTGTAATGTACGAATGGTCTGGCAGTGAGCCTTTTTATTACGTCCGGTACTTCAGTCTGAATTTATTACAGTGTCCTTTCTTTTTATTTCACGTACAATTTTCATGAAAGAAAACACTATAGAAGAGTCTCTCTCACGGGCATTTGGAAATGATCGTGAATAAGTGTGACAGAAACATTTCTCTTTTTATTCTCCTAGAGTTTCTCCTGGAGTCGGGGAGTACACGACAATGATACAACTCCCAGGTGCGCAAATTACTCCGCGTGTGTGTTTGCGTGTATTTACTGCCCGTACAACAGAGTTGGACATGTAACACAAAGAGAAATACCTATAGATACAAAACAGTTTGATGAATTTTAAGGCAGTGCCCTTTACAAGATATTGTAGCGGCAATAAATCAATGTACAGTGTTCGATGTCTACGTGGTGGATGTTAAGCTAATGCAGCGGAAGATTACTACCTGTATATACTATGCCTGTATTATTTGTAGACTGTACTTTATACATCTGTTGTAACTAGGTATACTTTCTTCTTCTTTGAAGCTTTAAAACAGAATTAGCTGTATTATTATGTCTACACGGACTTAATATTAGTACAGTGCTAGCATAGGTGTAAAGTGACTGCTTTTGTGTGAATGTTTTATTTGAGCAAGTGCAGAGTCATGACGTAAACAATTGAAAATTTAGTGATCTCGATTATTCAGCCGAGTTAGAGATAGGACGAGTGGACGTGAGAGAGGAGGAACACAAATGTCTGTAAATGATAAAGAAGTCTTTCATTTAGAAGAGAACCTGTAAAGGAGAGAGAGAGAGAGAGAGAGAGAGAGAGAGAGAGAGAGAAAATTAATTTTGTATGTTGAAACCTCCGCGGATTCTCCGTCTCTGCATGTGGTCAGGGAAATGAAGCTAGTTTAATGCTTTTATCTCTCCGTGGGCATTCCAGCTCTTCTACTCGTGTCGTAAGCGACGGATAAAATGTATTCGGGCTATTTTACTCGCTTTATTGGCAAGTGACGGAATTACCCCTTTCAAATTACAAACATGACTAATTACTATTACACTCTTTTTAAACTCTGAACATGTTTCCAGGCGATATAATGGGGTGTGAGATTAAACGGTTGCTTTGTTTCTATATTTCCGTTTTTGTTGTACGGGCGTATATCTCGAATTATTAATAAACCCCGTTTTACAAAACGGACATTAGGATTTATAGAAGAAAACATATTTGAAATATATTTTCACAATTTAAACCCGTTTTTACAAAATGTAGGAAAGTTCGTAATCAAATTGTCTACATTACTGCGTTGTATCGAGTTCTCAGTTTACACTTGTAAGCTTGAAGTTAATACTATAGACATACGTTTCTTGTTGGAATAGTTCGGTTCAACAGGTTTGTGAATAATAAACTCATGTTACAAATACCAATAGGTTTAATAACTAGAAGTGTCGTACATTAATATTTTATAACAAATGTGATGCCCATGGCCATGGCCCATGGGCATGTGTATGTATTATGTATCTTGTATCTACTCCAACTGCGAAAGAAAATAATGCGTTGGGGAATATTGCACTGCACTGCTAGAACAAGTAGTAATAGTTAAACAAAACCTTATAGGTAATAATAAACGTATATCTATCTGCGCAGTCAGGTTGTATATAGAATATATAGTAACAAAAAAAACTTTTCTGGTGCTGAAAAACAAGTGTACTTTCAACTTTAATCATGGCGAGAAGTATGATGTTGTATTAATAAAGTAAGACAGGATGTGCCACAGAAGCTATTGTCGTATTCCTACTTATCTTGAAAGGCAAAACGCAAAATTAAACTTTTCATATTGTGGATTCAGGGAACTCCGGATTTATATCATTTAATTCCCAGTAAAGATGTGGCTCCAGTCCAGTGAAATATACACAAGACTTTTTGCAGTATAGTCAACAATATAGTTGAGCAGAGTCTAGGCAGTAAACAGTAGTCCAGTAGATACAATATACGTTACATAAAGTGTTTGATTGAACGGGAAAATCAGCAAAGCCTTGGGGTAAAGTGAAACATTATATTCGGTGATATAAATGCAGGCTGGCAGGCAAACAGTTCATGACATCCACAGTACAATTCAGATCGAGAGAAAGGAAATAGGCAGGAGGAGTAATAATTGAATTATGTATTTCTAGTGAAAATCGAAATGATTCTTGGAGTAACGAAAGAAGAAGCTGAACTAATTGGGTAGATGCTTTTAGGAAATAGTTTTCAATAATTCATCCACTTTTCACAACAATGCTGCAATGAGAATGCTTTGTGACAGTTAATTGATAGAAATCAAAACTATTTGCAGAAAACACAATAAACTCCTGCAAGTTTCATCTAAATTCGTTAGTTTCCAACTACTGTACTCTAAATGCTACAAAGAACTTGTACTTACTGTTATTCCACTGAACTGAATATTGAATTATAATATTCTATTGAATGTGTATTATTATAAGTTTGTACTTAAGAACTGTAATTTCGGTCATGGGCAATGTATTTTTCTTTTCACATCACAACCCCGAGTCATGTAACATCACATAAGCCGAACCTTATAAAGTAGAGGTAAATAAGTGGATTAGTGAAATTGGAGTAAAAGTTGTAGCCAAATAATAGAAAATTATTTGTTTAGGAGGTTTGAGGTTTGATGTTCATATTTGCACACTTATTATTACGTGTAGCTTTGTATTGTTTGAAAAGACCTTAGCCTTGGCATTTGAAATACTACTCCGAACCACTTGGACCACCATTATCAAGTCAAACAAGGAAAAATGAAAGTTTCATGCGTATACTTAACTTACATGAATTTACAGTAGACAAAATTTACCGACATGAATTTATCATGGTCGCAAAATTTATTTCAGTCGAGAAAGTCACATACATGGAAAGTCTGGAAAGTATACATTACAATTAGGCATTATTGGAAATATTATTAGTTATTACAATGTTGGCGAATACGAGTCCATAAGTACTCGTGTTTTGTGTACTATATTTAACTAGATATGCTTACTGTGTCTTTTCGGCTTTTGCATAATAATAAGTATGCATTATACCTGTTGTTAGTGGCTAGGTATGTTTTATTTGGTGTGGTTTAAATATACGATCCTTTGTTTATACTGAAATGACTGTGTGGGTTTTGGTTTATTTCACATTTTGTGTATGCGTCGTAGAGAAAAACTAGTTCATGTGTAATACCATTGACCCAGAAATAAAGGAAATGCTACTTTGGGCACTCCGGATTCTGATTTTGCAGGTGAGAGGGGTATTCTGAGAATTTTTACGGGATTCTTATCTTTATGGAGTACACTTAAGCAAATTGTTTGTTTTCCGGTTACTTGCTTTCAATTTTGGTAATGTTGGTTGTTTGTATGCATCTGCATAAGTATGCTGACGACCAGACGACGCTAAAAATTCAGTTATAAAGGTAATGAGACATGAGGGAAATGGATTTAATGTAATGGTAGAAAGTAAGTAGCAAGTCATAAAGGAAGTTTCAGTTTTAAATGGACTTCTTACAATGTAGTTTGCCAAAACTTTTGTAATAATGCATTGATTTTCGATTTCTAGTGTAGTTTTTAGAATTTTAGATGTTTTACTTCAGGTCATTATACCAGGGATCAATAACTACGCTGTTATGGTCTTGTCAATTGTATTTAGTTTTAGTTTTTACAAGTTTACTTTGGCCACCTACACAAAATGATGTGAAAAGACGTCGTAAAAACTGTCGAGTTGTTATTACTCGCGTCAATGCACATTTTACGACTCTCAGGGTGATAATATCCCGCACCTTTCTGGATCTGGTGATGGATAGAGTACGAAAGAAAGTACGAAGTTGGCATCTTAAGAGAAAGTGATAGGAGAAAAGGATTAGAGTTTAGAGTTATGATGGGATGCACACCTGTTCAGTTCCTTCAGACACTCACATTTTCTTTGACGTAGCAGATTTATGTATTAATATTAATTCGTAACTGGGCTTAAAAGACTTCTCGGGTTCTTTTACCGAACACTCAGCATGAATGAAAGTCTTATTGTCCATACTAATCTCTTTCTTTACTAACCAGGACTGTCCGTCAGACATCTTCTACGTTTCAAAAAACATCGTTAGAAAATAAGGGTCATGGTACCACGAATTAAATTTTTATGGAAAAAGTATGTGTCCATATTGCGTTGAAAAATCCAATTGGTGAGATTTTTTCAATGTTCATCATGAAATTGCATCGCAAAATCATCAGCTGAAACACAATTGTAAAAAAAAAATATTTTCAGTCTGTGGCAACTGTCAAAGCAAGTATTACCGATGGAGATTGTGTAAGCCTTGATTTGAACGAAAAGAAGTAATCCAATTTAGATAGTTCTGGTCTCGGTCTCATTCACTACGGCCTTGTCTCCTTTTAAGTGGACTCAGTGTTTTCATATTACGCTGTCAGAAATCTTGGCTTGTCTGGTCTTATTTCGTTCAGGTGTCTGACTGAAGAACTTACACTATCTTAGCTTACTTAACTAGGATTACACATTTCTTTATTTTTCTTTTCTCATACTGAAAGAAACTCATCTAATTTTTCCGGTCGAAACAACAATTCGCTTTTATCATTTCTTCTAATAACTTACCAGTAAATATTTTTTCCTTCCTTCCTTCCTTTGTAACTAAAATCGGACTATAAATATTTCTAACTTTATCCATATAGAGAAGTCCAAGGATCTTATAATCTTCTATACTGTAGCAATTCGCATTCATGCTGCATGTTTAGATTTCTTATAATATTGTCAATATTGCTCATACACTGGGGATTAATATCGATTAATAACCTTTCAGAGAAAGAAAGTGGGACATTAAGTAATATATGATTGAGAAATAATAAAAGAATAATCCCTTTGCGTAGTGCACAAAAGGTAAATACCCGATACTAACAAGTCAAATACAAATATCACAAAAGAAGGTTCATGACAGTACAGATATACTCTACACAGTATGAAAAGAGTGTTTTCGAAACTTAGCTTATGGGGGAAGCAAAGAAGATAAAATGTTGAACTAATTCTTTGTTGGTGTGACGCAAGAAGACGGGAGAAGATTTAAAGAATAAACATCTAACTTGTTATTATACGCCCCATCAATAATAGCACTAGCAGGAACTACACTTTCCTTCTTTCTCCACTCGAACATGAAAAAATGGGTTTTATGAAGAGAATATACAACTCCGCTGAGTATACCGGGAACATAAAGTAGGATTTTGTATGCGGAACAAACAGTTCTTCCGTTTCTACATTCAATGTTGTGCATTCTCACTGTGTACTTTAAGGAAACTTGCGTTTCTTTTATTACATACTTCGCTGTAACGTTTACTAGGGATGGCACTATTATTCTTTGACAACCTGTCAGTCACTAAGTAAAATAAGGGAGAACAGGAAAGCAAAGAAAGTTTAAAATAAGTGTTGTAGACGCGTGCAAGTGATTGGCATAAAATTCAGAGAGAGAGAGAAAAGTTTTCCTATTTCATTCAAGTGGTCACCATCCTTTCATTGAAATCAGAAGCTTGGAGCAACACGCTTACTCTATGCATTCAGCTGATAAACTAAATTCTAAAAATGAGACTACTAAGTCAATAATCCTATATATTGGAAGAAGGAGGACATATGCACAGAACTCCCTATATACTAAATGCACTTCACCTTTAACAAACTTTTCATCATCTGTCTGTAATCACAAACTCGTGGTGAAATTCACTGGAGACCTAAAGGAAAAGCTTGTCGTTCAATAACAAATTATATTATAAATAAATCCTGAAAACGCAGTTTTCGTGCTTTTACACACTAATGTAGGAGGATGACTGCCTTGGCATGGCACTTAGGAACTCTACGCATAATACTAACTCAGAGCTCCTCCGATTCATTATGAAAATGATAATTTATTTTGCCAGTTTGTTTGTTTGTTTCGCAATATGGGCAATAAGTCACATAATTTCGTTATCTATTGCTTCTAACGCGGAATATGAATGCATGAAAGTTTTTTAGATTGTTTGAGTCAGAGTGGACTTGTTCTGTGGATTTTAAATTCAAATTCACTTCCCAACTCACTCGTTCGGATTTTGCCTTTAATTTGATTTTCAGAATGCTTTCACGCTTTCTCTTTCGTTCTTTTCTTTGATCAATTACCATAATGTGTTGCCAACCACGGAGTTGGTTTTTTATAACTCTGAGTGGGAGTGAATGATAAAACTGACAAGGCCCTGTGAAAGAAAAAGATGAAAATAAAGTCCATTATTATGTACAGACACTTATTATAATATTTTTTCAACCTTCAAACTTGTCCTCACATACGCCACCCTCAATCGGGTTACTGAACTTAGATTTATAAGATATTCTGGTATTCTTATCCCGTAAAACAAAAGTGTGCCTACCTATGTATTTTTAATATTCTGGGAAACAAGATAGCAGATTGGCATGACTGTGTTGTAATCTGAGATTTTGTACGAATACTAAAGTATGAAATATCAGAAGAATGATGGTGCTCGAATTTCTGCGAATTCTTGTAGTGAATCTAAAACATCGCGAAATTGTTTGCTGTCACTGTGAAATACAATCAATGTGACAAACGCTGTCTCTTGCGGTAAGTTGCTCATAAGTATTGGCTGTCTGCGGTTGAAGTGGCAGACGCATTTCCCTAAATGAAAGCTATGGAAGGAGAACTGCATCTAGCGATTGGTCTGGAGATGTGGCCATTAATGAATTTGAGTCAGAAAATGCCTTAATATATATTCTAAATATTTATATTATCTTTACGATTACTATTTCTAGTTTCATATTAGTGTTGCATAAATTGTGCCATACCTAGACACACAATAGAGGCCATACTCTACCAACTTAAATGTATTCAATTCATAAATTGAGACCTAGAACCTTTCTAACAGTGAAATCTGTCTCAAATATTCAACATTGAACAGATTACTAACAGAGATTTCTAGACAATAAGCACAAGCTGCGCCAATAAATTCATGAACCCGATATTACAGATGTCAAATTTCAAATGTACATAGGTACTTATTGTACAATATGAAACCGACTGTGCGATATTATTTTTAGCACCCAATAATATATGAAAAAATCTGTGCAGCACCTGTGTAAAGGTATAGTAAGTCAATCCAAGTATAGGTCAGGTACTCGTCTATTTTTTGCTCGAGTATTTAATTTTCCTTGCGTGTTCTAGGGGTCTATTGGAAGGTTAAGTTCGAAGATGGGGTCAATCGAGTAACACCTTCATGACCTTTTAGATTATCTACTGTTGTACTACAGCCGTACAGCCTAAACAGCACAGTGAATTTTAAATGCAGCTATGTCGGTGTTTGACCGGCTTATTTATAAATCAAATTAATTGTAAGTGGATAGGTATATTGTATAGGTAGGTAGGACAGGCACATCATCACTGTAGAAATCTATTCGTGGATGCAATATTTGTCTGGCTGTTCACTATATATGTTAGTGTCCTTAATGCAACGTGATTTTGACATGGACATGATATATAATATATAATAATATGTACATCAATGCTCAATTTTATTGGTTTGAGGAAGACCTGACCAGTTTGCCGACTGTGATTTGTTCTATTTTTGTCCGCTGACCTGCCGACTCAGAATAATGATCCTACTCGTTTACCAAAAACTGATATAGGTATCTCAAGATAAGATCATTAATATTTCTCATTTCTCGGAAACCTGCCTCGAGTATTTGCTGTCTTTGTAAAAATCACAGCTTTTAAGTCGTGATTTGTAAGTTATAAGCATATCGATTTCGATTATTATCGTTAACCATTATCATAATTAGGAATTGATATGAAGATATGACGTTCATGACGTCATCAGCCAGACAATACCTTACCTAACTAAACAGACTCCAAGGGGAACTGATTTATGTAGCAACCTTTAACTATAGTATGCACACTCGAAAAATAATAAAATAATATTATAGTCATTTGCAGTAGACGTGACACGTGAGGGTACATTCAATTACTTTTTTTCATACAGAAAAATTATTATTGTAAAAGTTTTTCCAGCGGTACAAACTTGATCTGAAAGTTCTTTCAACCAGTCCGGTAGAATTGATGCTTTCTAATTTACTAATATTGTATGCAGACAGTGCTTGTACCGGTTAATACTAGTTGTAATCGCAATTTTCTGGATATTTTAATCCGGAAGACTTCTTATAAAGTCGACATAACAGCATAGGGCAAAATGTCACATACACACTAAAGTTATTACACAAAGTAAAATGATATCATCAGCTCTTACTTAATTTACCCTGGAGAAGTATAAAGTTTGTGCTGTTATTTCGGTAAAGTTGCTGCTTGTCATTGCTGCAATAATATACCGTTGGTTTGACAGACACCTCGCAGACACGCATTCACAGTGGCGGTTGTAAATATGACGGATGACGATCGAACATGAAAGTACATATTAAATCGTACAATAGTTTCGCAAACAGTATAGGCAAGTAGGCAGAGACGTTGTAGGTGTAAGAGTGTAAGCATACAATATCTACCAGCATTAGAAAGCTGTTTTAGTAGTCATGTGTGATGTGTGCAAGTCAAACGCACACTGACTGGGAAAAGTGCTAGAAGTATACATTTACTTTCTGGAAACCGTTTTCGATTTCTGTTGAGCAAATTGAATAGAATCTCCTCGAGAGTTACAAATTCAATCGCTTTTCAATTTGAACCTGTATTTTCTGTGAAATTCATAGTAGAATATCAATACATATCAGATCATGGATCTCTTTTCAAGAATAATTTTCGTACGTTGTTATACAATTTGTTTGTCATGTTCAAAAGTATGCTGACACAGTTTCAAAATTGTAACTTTTGATTGCGTCTCATACACGGGGGAATAAGTACAGTACGTGATCCATTTATTTTTACTAACCCAAGGGCTCAACAAAACATTTAAAATATGATTTTTTCTCAGTTTGTGTGGAATCTTGCTGTAAGCGATCAAATAGTATACACCATGTCACTCGAGTCGATAACCCTGAAGCTGAATTTTGATTAATCTCTTTAGGTTGTCCCTGTAGGTGTTTAGAATAGGTTTGTTAAATTGGTTTCATTCACCAGTTTCAAAAGATAATATCTCTGTGTTTGCGTAGATGCTAGTGATATGTGTAGGAGGAAATCATGCAGCGACTGACAGTCGCCAGCATCAAATCTCATTTCTCCGCTTCTTCTTTTTCGTATGACAGTAGCCTATGCCTTATGGAAATGAAATGAGTTTCTCAAATAAAGACCCATCGAGTCTCAAAATTCGGTCATTCACATGGACAACTTTATTGTACCCCGCATCTAATGCGACTCAATACACCCGTTATCCAAAATACTAATCATATAATGTGGATATGTGCATTGTGTGTACGTATACTTATGTAACACACAACAAATGCAACACCGGTGGTTGGTTGACACTGACATGATATTCAGCTACTCAATGAACGCGTTCCAGTTAGTGAAAGGAAACAGACGGACAAACAGACTGCTTTCAGTATACAATTTGGTATTTGCTGAAAAAAGGTGTCTGATGGCTCTGAACTGTATTTACCCGTCGTACTTTTTACAAAAATAGCAAAAGGGATTCAGTCCGAGTTCAAATGGCAAGTTCACCGAGAAGTCTCAATGGGAAGTTGGTAAAAGCGTATCATTTTTCACCATTTCCTCTGTTAGCATAATATTTGCAGGTGGTGGATATCAATAAAGAGGGGAGCTTACTTTCTTCTCATTGATTGAATCTGAATCTCACTAGTCAGTGCGTTTCTTTCATGTGAAATGAATAAGAATATGATTATACTTTGGGTTTTATATATGCAATATCACATAGCAGACAGCCCACCAGTTTTGCTTTCTCTGCTGACGGAAAAATGCGTTGGAGTTTCTGTTGCTATATTGAAAGATTTTTCCGGAAAAGTATTTATGGAGCGTGTTCTGATACAGCTAATGTATTAACGAACCAGGTGGCAAAGTGGGGGAGAAAAGAACGAATTTCTTTGTGAAATTGCTTTCATCGAATAATACACGCTATTACACGGACAAATTCGTATAGCTATATAGATACTTATGCTGTGTGTATTTCATTCAAATGATATCCCTTCGTGCTTTTCAATTCCAAGGGAAACTACTAGGACCCAGAAATATTGAAATTGATTCGACAGCAGTGCGTCAATGGAAGAGGCTGTACATTGACCTTAAGGACAAGATAGGACATAAAGTCGTAGGTGCATAAATAGAAATGAATGAGGAACTGACTAATTGAAAATTAAACATCAAACAAGACATCATTCATGAACCTGTAGCTAAAATAAATTGCTGGCATGTATTCATCGTTCGCTTCTAACAATACTATAACTGCAGTTTCTAATTTCTAACTACTCTTCTAACAATAAGTATATTTCACCTTCATCGAGTTACCAATATACAACGTTATCAGAGCAGAGGAAGTATACCAACGTTATTAATTATAGAGAGCAGAAATCAATCGAAAAACGTAATATGATAACCACTACGATTTCCTGGTGCGTCTACTACGGAAACTGCTACAAGTTCCATTATATTCTGAAATATTTGTTGTAGTATTAATTACTCTTCTCTTCACTGACATAATGCAGAATTTATATTCGTTTTATCCAATATCATCTACATTTCTAGAATTACAAATACGAATCTTGGTTGTAGGTGCATTCACCCTTGGTATTGCCTCAAGCAATTGACCTCATATCAATAACAACATGACACGAACGTGAGGTCCATAATTCCAGGAATGATCAAAGATATCTCTGGTTACATCACCCACGGCATGGCACATTCCATGTTATGCTTGAAATTCCAAAGCTTTTAGCAATTTGATATTCTATTCAGTTAGTATTGGTACATAACATGCAGGGCAATAGTATGCATTTGCGTGTACAGACATATGTAAATTACACATAAACACAATAGAAATATTGACAATGCAATGGTATTATTATCCAATTATTGTCTCTCTCGCTTCTTGATATCTGTTGCTTTGTGGTCATAAGTGTGGAACGTTATCAAATTCACCATGATTAATGTTCGGTAATGTAAAACAAACCAAAGTATTTACAATATAAAGTAAAGTTGGGAGTACGTTAATATTTTAATCTAAAGGCTGCAACTTATAAAGCCAGTACCTAAGTAGACTAAGTACCTATGTACTTGCTGTACATCCATCTCAACTCAAGGTACCTAATATATAAGTATATAAGGAGCATCTAATTTATAAGGACTAATAACTTTACATAGCTTTATAAGGGCTAATATCTTTAGTGTGCAATTTATACATTTCCTACCAAATGTGTTTCTGTAGTTCAAGGAAAAGAAAATCGACTGAGATTGAATTGTTTGTCGTAAATCTGCGTGAATAGCCCAAAAGCTAAAGAAGTTGTAGGAGCAGTTTAGTTGAAATTAAAGCAACCAAAATGCAGTAGACCGCTTACAATTTGTTTGCTCGCACAAAGAAAGGTCTCACATTGCATTTGACACCTCAAAGGGAATTCCTGTGAAACAAAATACTTCTCTATTTTCCATCCTTCTATGAGTGCTCATTGTTGATTCTAAAAGTTGAACCAATTCACGTTGTACGTATAGAGGGTCGAATTCGACATTTAAGAACTTGGTTTGACTTTGACTGACTCCCTGACTACACAACATTCGGAGCCGACAATGCTAGCCAAACCAAACCTCTACTAGTATTACTGCTGGGATGGTTCGGAAATAATTGTAGGTATATCAACATCAACTATATCAAATCGCATAGTAAACATCCAGTGCGTGTACTCAAAGAGAAAGTAAATTAATTTTATAGAAGTACATGGTAAAAACAATTAAGTATTCCTTTGGAGTTAATATGTACAAAGCCGTATACCGACGTATAAGTACGAAAATAGAACCGGACTTGTCAAAGATAACAAGGAAGTTTATATCTTCTTTGTTTACAAGGTTGGTCCATAATGAGTTTAATTTGCCTTTAACCATGTTACTAATCTCCTACCTCCCCTACCTATTTGTATATTGATATTCTTCAACAAATTAATATCAGTATACATTGCTAATGTTTGCTTCTTATTCATAAACTGGTGCAGTGTCCTACTAGCCTTTAGAAATAATTGAAAATATTTAATTTGTCAGTCAGAAATACTTTCTCCGAACAACAGGAATAGAGATTCGCGTAGGTATTGGTACTTTCACTTTCTGTATAGATTTTGTATAAATATAAATGTTATTTTGTGTGATGGGTAAATGTAATGCAAAATTACATATTTGTATTCAGCTATCGTGAGGAAAGAAACATTTTGCTATTTGTAGAACGAAAGAGCTAAGTACATAAACAATAGACAGGTGAAGTACATAGGTAAATAGTAGATATTATCTGTATAGATAAATGCTTTTGGGCACGAGTCCAATTGCCATTGATGTTGAATGTTGTCCTCGAACAAATGAATATTTCAGTGTGGGGAAAAGTGGTTATAGTTGTAGAGTGTAGAGGCATTTACTAGTGATTCGTGAAGTGATTTCCCCATAAGTGGGGGAAGGAGTGCGACTGAAGAGTATCACTTGAAATGTCCATGCCTAAGTATGCAATAATATAGACACACAATTCTGTCTCGTAAAGATGGTGTGTGCCTTTTTAGTTATAGGAAGTCTCAGTCTGGGAAGGAATACCCATAGATATTTCCATTTCACAATATCACGGTTGATTGTCACCTTGATTCTACTGATTGTCACGTTTTGTTTTTGTTTACTGATCCCGAATTGGATTGTTTGATACAGGGATTTACAATACTACGGGGTTATCGTTAAGGAGAAAAATATTACGACGCATTGTTCAACTGTACACATAAAATTGTTTTCTGTACGATGTGCAGGCTCATTCATTCATGTATTGAACTATAATATCTGGTTTCACATTTAATTTCTCCTCTTTTTCTTTCAAATATAATGTATGTGTGGGCGGATGTTTGTGTATATAGAGATAGGAAAATAAAAGAGCGCCTTCTGATGACCCACATAAGTACAACACAGCTGCATCTGTCAGGTTAAATAATTCTATCAGCTATCTCACATCCCTAAACAGCCGAACGGAGTTCCGAAGTTCTTCAGTTACCCCACCTTTGCTTTCGGGTTGATGGCTGTCACTTTGAGCGACTATCAACACCAAATGGAGAAAGCAGAGGATGTGGGTGGCAAAGAAACAATATATCTTTCAATATGTCAGTCAAATGAAGTGCCTAAGTGTAAATGGTCTGCTACAGAATATTTTGGTTCACTATTTACAGTAATCTGTGATAATCAGATTATGTTGATAACGGACCTAACAAAACACAAATCCAAAACAGTTGTTATGTTCAAAGGGAATTAAGGCAATAGGACTTTCTCTGAGATTGTCTAGACCAGGGTGAAATTGCCTAGGATTACTAAATATAATTATTTCGTAATGAAACTTATCTATAATATTCGAGTAAGATTAATTGTCTGTCTTCACGTTAACTCAAGAACTATTTGAGATACAAAGGTATACGCATTCCAATTTGGGGGAATCGGTTGTCTCCTCCATTACATCTCACAAATTCAACTTTTCTATGTAGGTTTAAGTACAGATGCTTATAAATACTATTGCTCAGACATAATTGACAGGAGAGTAATTAAAATGTAAATTGACATAATGTGAAAGTCAAATGTAAATATTAATAATTTTTGAAAATGATTGTGAATCTCTGTCGTCATTCGCGGTTTGGCTACACATGACAAGAACCATGAGTACAACAGAAGTTAGTTGCAATTGTACTGTTAACAAAAGTAAATAGCATAAGAAAGCCGGGCTAATATCTGATTACTGATGTCCAATGGAGGATAGAAAATTAGAAACGAAGTTTTTTGTGTAAACAGAAGATAGTAGGCATTGATAGTGGAAGAAGCAACAAATACAGAAAGCGTCCAATAAGAATTTGGAGGTTAACTCCAGTCTAGTTCAGCCTAGACAAAACTTAGACAAGGAATTACTCAAGGTTTTCCTTGGAAATTGGAACTGGCTTAATGTGCAGCTTATAAGCACTACAAAATCTTACAGTATCAGTGCAGTACAATAGTGTCCACTTACAAACTCTTATGTGTGTAACTTGAGAATCTATAATTTCTCTCTTTAGTATTTTCGTTCCAGGCTATTTTCCAATGCTGCTACAGCATTAATATTCAATACATGTAACAGAAAGCTAATAAATGCAAGGTTACATTTTCCAGACGGAACGTTCGTAATATCTTGACTTAGATCATAATATTGACATATCGCTTCATCGTCATACGAGGATACGAAAAAGTAAAATGCTTTGCTTTTAGCTTAAAACCATAAGTGCATAATACTGAATGCGATTTCAAAAAAAAAATCTTCGAAAATCCTTCTATTATAAGTATAACCATGAACAACATTATCTTAATGGTCAACTCATAATCGGCTTATATTCCGCAGATTCAGATAAAATGCGCAATGCCAGTTATTATTATCTAAAGAATATACCTGAAACAACATAAACGTATCTATCTTTCTTTCTGTAACAATCTGACTCTTCTGTTGACTAAACCGCACATGATACTACAAGGTGCACGAATTCTATCT
>JABASD010002014.1:0-31275 GCA_019776165.1 Pogonognathellus flavescens
CACAGTTATTAAAACTGCTGATTTAGTAAGGTGCGCGATAGAATTTATATGAGTGAAAAAGGAATAAACGTAAATAAGATTCAATGATTCAAATAAAACTTTACATGCTCGTTTAATAATGCCTGCATGTAAATGGTGTGTAGATTAAGTTATAATTTTTTGTTTTTAAATTCAATCCTGTGCCTATACTACCAAGACATACTAGGCTTTAGGTACATTTTATAAAAAGAATGAACAATGTAGCATACATAACAAGAACATGACATAGATAATATATAGGCATAGGTAATTCGCATGAATATAGTTTATTCAGTATGATAAAATTATAATCACGAAACACGATAAATTGTAAAAATTGACAGTGTGGTGAAGTAGAGAACTTAGAAATGAGCAATTGCAATTGAGGGTTTTATTTCTTTGTTTATACTATGACGTGCGTACCGATTATGTAATGTTAGGCTAGTTGGGCTATTATAAATTATAAATATTGTCACTTTCACATGTGCAGCAGTATATGACATTTCACATCATCCATGGATGATGGACAAATTTCAAACATACCTTATGGTAGTTATATTCAATTTCCATGTAAAGTGTATTACATATTCTGAAAGAGCGGTTCAAGGTTTACAAGAAAATCTAACTTTTATTACATGCAAATGAGAACGTAAAAAATGATAAGTTGATTAGGTAGAGCCCACAAAAATAGCTTTTTCCGAGTTTTTGAGCCCTTCTTTTAATTGGAGCCAATATTTTTTGAAAAAAGAATAAAATATAAACTATAAATGTATATAATACGTAGGTACTATTATCAAATCGTTTGAAATATAAGGAATGAGAAAATGCACGATTCTTAATCGGGACGTTTTATTGTAAGGTAAATTGGCAAAACCATTGTTTGCGATAAAGTTCACATTCTGTTAGCTCGTAGATTTTGTAGGTGAAATATACTTATAAATACATGTTTAATATTTGTATGTACTTTATCTACAAGTTTATGAACTGTGTCAATTAGTCCCTTTCCATGATTAGCAGCTGAACTGTATAAGAATTTCCTGTGATTGATTTTTCACAACTTTTAGTTTTTGAGGGCTGACTACGACGCAAGTTCAACATGTGCAAGTTTGAAATCTTCGTATTTCAAAATATCATCAAAAAAATATTTAATATCACAACTTGTATTTTCATATAACAATCGAGTTATATTGAAAATAGAGTTACATGCAAATTTTCCTTTTTGGGAAAACGACTTTTAGTGAGCTTTAAATAATCATCGCATAATATTTAATTTTTTCATTTCCATCTAGCAAAAGTTATACTGTCTTGAAGACCTTAAAATGATCTTTCTGAAGATGTAATGAACTTTACATGGAAATTGAATATAATTACAATAAAATATGTATGTTCGAAATTTATCAATTTAGTAGGAATGACATACTAATATATTTAATAATAGCACAATTAATCATAGACAAGCACATTAAAATAATTTGAACGTTGGATCCATCAGGGTAATATCCTTTGATTCCAGGAGATACTAAACTCATTTTAGAATCGTAGTAAACATTGTTTAGGGAAAACGTTTAGACTGTAACAAACAATGTAACCACATTCAGCTGTCACATGAGGCACGTTAATCGTGAACCTTTTATGCATAACATAAAGTTTTTATGATTTTTCAGAAAATAGATTGTGCATGTACATTAGACACTCATATTTTATTATAGATGCTGCATGGCTGCTGTAATAAAGGTTATATTATTATATACGAGTAGGTAGTAGGTAGGAATCAATTAGCTCCGCTCCATAAAATTAACACAAAATGTCCACAATCTCAATATTGAATAATAATTCTGAGATTTGTGTCAGTGCAGTGCCAAGTTAACAGCGAACATCTAATAAGGACTTGTATTTCAGAATTAATGTCATATTGCACACTGAAGTAGGCTTTTTACATAAATAAAGCTTACACACTACAGAATACATGCATAGGTATAACCACAATTTGTCATCACCATCATCTTATCATTATCAATCGTATAAATAAAGAGTTTAGTCTAGATTTATTGTAGAGTTTAATACTAAACTCTACACTAAATATCCAAGTATACTAAGTATCCAAGTATCGATTTATGTACTTACATAAATGGATACTTGGATACATGAAGATGTGCACAGAAATGACTCGTTAGTGTTAGTTGTTAACCTTTACAATTTGGCATTTAGTGATACAACTTGGTATTACAAGTTGCAACGCAGCACAAATCTTACTGCATTCACATTAACAAACACGTAGAACGCACGCAAAGAAGTCGGGAGAGTCGGGACAGCTCATTCACAACACAAGCACAGAATTATTGGCAATCGACGCGACAGAAACAAGTTGAAAAATATACAGAGAGACAATACCTTTGGAGTTGGAGACGCGCCAATATCATCTTTTAACTTGCATTAGATCTGCTGTTTTTCAACCTGCATTATTGTACCCCTTCCTTAATCTCCAATTAAAAAGTTAAAGAACTGGATTGCTTCAGGATTTTAATTGAGGTTTATTCAACTTTATTTACAAAAAATAGTGTATTATACTACAAGGTAATTCAGCTATAAATTCTAGGTCTAATATTATAATCCTTTTCTTTCTAAGCATGTTTATTTCGTGTGCAACACACTACGCAGTTAACCTATCATGTTTAGAAACTTTGTATTTATCGCCGGTTTTTTAAATATCTTTCTATTTTTTGTGTATTTATCTTTTGTAGGTTTTAACTGTCACCTTTGTCACAGCCACATCGTGCCAGATCAGATGCCAGTCTTTTTTGCATAGTCTTACAACGTCAACTACGTGCCTTTGAAAGAAGCAATAATCCGTAACAGATACATCGATTCGTTATTTAGTGTTTAAGCTAAGAAACACTAAATGCACAAGTTAAAAATACGGGAATGTGGATCCTTATTGTCAAGGACGAAAAATAATTCTGTTGAATCACTCAACAGACAAGTGTTGAAGAATGTCTCCCGATATACCGGATATTGTAGCAGGGATGAATTTAATCAGGATGAAACCACAATTAATGGTTTTAGTATCAAGAGAGCAACAGCGGATTACTCATTCGGGGTTGGAAGTACCGGTGGTAATAGACATTACTCAACTCGATCAAGAATCCAAAGGACTCCTCCGATTCCTCCGGTTATTTCCTTTGTAAATAATTTGAACAATCGAAGTATTCGAGATCAGATTGCCAATGTCTCCAACAAGACGGAAAGTAGGACTCAAGAGGCCAGCGTTGATCTTAAACAGCAATTAATAAAAGCCTATGATGACGCTCTGCACTACTATCAATGTAAAATCTTAAAAGTCAATTTCACTATACTGACATTTTTAAATATGTATACGCATTTGTTTGATAAGTTTTTGACATTATTGCAGCTAAGAAATTACCTGATGATGTGGACCCGAAAGCAGTTTTTGCCTGCAATCGTCTGGATATGCGAGATATTGATGTTTTTGGATTTGACTATGATTACACTTTGGCCTGCTATCGTGATGAATTAGAACATCTAATTTATGACCTCGGACGTGAAGTTCTCCTAAATAACCTAAAAGTAAGGAAAAACTTCACTACTATTTCCATTAGCTGTTTCGTAATTGGAACTACGTTGAATTTAACATCATTATCTCAACGATTTTATTTATTTATTTAGTATCCGGATGCCATAAGGGATTTGGAATATAATCCCAACTTTGCCGTGAGAGGTACATATATGGTTCCACAGATTTTTTCAAATTATGGTTAATGGCAAAAATATGAATCCAATATTTATGTTTCTGCAGGACTGCACTATGACATTCAGAAAGGTTTGCTTTTAAAGGTAGACAGCTTCATGCAGTTGCAAATGGGATGTGTGTATAGAGGGTTAACACAGGTGTCAGATGAAGAAGTTCTGAAGTTATATGGAAGTAGGAAAATACCCATGGAGTACATTGAGTCGCCTAATCCGCACGATCACGGAAATGAGTATGACACAACATTTTATCCAACTTAGGTTTCTAAAATAGCAATAAATTATAAATATTAAATAATAATTCACTTTCCTAGACAAAAAAATATGGTTCAGTTGGCCGATTTGTTTTCACTTCCCGAGATGAATCTCCTCTGTAATGTGGCTGAGTATTTGCACCAAAATGGCATCGATTTTCATCCGGAGAGTTTGTTTAGAGATGTTAAGGTGCGAATTTAAATATTAATTTATTGTGTTTTAGGGATATGATATCTCAGATTTTGATGATAAATATAATTTTGGTGTACAAAATCGTTTTATTTCAGGAATCCGTTCAAAGTATTCATCCTGTGATGCATCAGATAGTCGAAAAGAATCCAGAAAAATATTTAGAATATGACCCCCTTCTTAGAGAGTATTTGACAACTTTAATAGAGAACGGAAAGAAGATATTTCTTGTTACTAATAGCCCGTACCATTTTGTGTAAGTTCCTTTCATTGAATATTAGTACTTATCTAAATTTCATTTGAATTTACATTAATTATTGAATTTAATGTGTTTTTTTTCAATTCCAAAAGGAACAAAGGCTTGTGTTTTATTATTGGTGGAGACTGGAAGGAGTTTTTCGATGTTACTGTAGTCAGTGCTCGGAAGCCACATTTTTTCTCAAATCAAAGTATTCCATTTAGGGTTTACGATCCGGATATTAATGCAAAATTGTGGGATCGAGTTACCAGCCTTGAGAAAGGAAAAATCTATTATGGAGGAACAATTACACAATTTCAGTCATTGACTGGCTGGAAAGGAGATAAAGTTGTCTATTTCGGTGATCATGCATACACAGATCTTGCTGATGTCACACTGCATTATGGTTGGAGAACAGGAGCTATTATCAAAGAATTGGAAGTTAGTTTCATTATTATTTAATGTAATATGAAACATAATTGAAAAGAATTTCTAAAACAATACTTTTTTTATCATTCCAGTCTGAAATTGAAACTTTGAACTCCCCGGATTTCAAACATGCTATGAATTGGCTTCAGTTCATGACTTCCTTACTAGAAACCTATCAAGATTTAGATGACCCGGAAATCCAAGTAATAATTAAAGAGTGGCAGCAGGAAAGAAACACGCTAAGGTAAGAATCAATCAATTCTTCCACAGTATTAACAATAAGTATTATCTGAATGTTATAAAATTTGATCACGTCAATTTGTAACTTGACTTTATTTTTTAAATTGTAGGAAGAAAACAAAAATGATTTTTAATGAACAATTTGGCAGTCTTTTCCGAACTCATTTAAATCCAACATTTTTCTCCAAGCGACTCTTCCGATTTGCAGACATTTACACTTCTTCTGTGACTAATCTTATGAAGTATTCAGTGAGACATACGTTTTATCCTCGAAGAGGTGCTCTTCCACATGAGTATAGGTCTTGGTTTAATTAAACAATCTCGATTGTTTCTTAAATCGTAAGAAAGCCTCGTTTGACTATAAAATGTTTATGAAATTATATCATTACTATATACACTTTTAACACTTTTAAGTGACTCTATTTACTATTTGTTAACCCTCCACTCACATTAATGTGTACTTAATGGTGCCATTTTTGTATTGAGATATTTGGAGATTCAGGGCTTTTACCATTTCAACCTGTTAAACAACAGTAAATAACTATTGAAACTTACCTAGAAAATTTTCTGTATATATCAAGCTAGAAATAACTTTTGCTTTTCGTTTTTATGGTCTTCCCATTAAAACATATTAGCGTTTCTACTATAACCCGGAAAAGATTCGTGCTTACAAAGAACAATTATGTAGTAAAGATCTAAGAAGATGATTATACAAATATTATAGTGTTTTAGTCGTTCAGAAGTAGGCTAGGAAAGATCTCAAAATATTATCTATGTTATCAATATTCGGTTATAAAGTTGCATACCAGCCTTGTGATTCGGTAAAGGTTATGGCAGTAAGATTTGCAGGAAGATGCCAATGTTTTAAGTTTCGTTATGAAAAAGTCTATTCAGAAAGCTTGAGCTTTTAGATATTCATTGCCTGATGTTATCGTGAGATGATGAGAATGAGTGTGCAATTTTCAGTAATAAGGAAGACTGTCAAAGACAATTAATGTATCTGATATACGTATTATATCGTAATAGATGATAAAATATTATATTGCTATAGACTTCCCTCAAAGGGTACTTCGTGGAAGCTAGAGCACAAAATACACAAAACAAAATGCGCTTTGGCAGTGAAAAATTGTTTTATTTTCTTAAAGATTGTGTATATGCTACAGGCGCTGTATGTTGTAGTTACATGGGATTATCCCAACAATTTTTGGTAACCGTAAAAACATAATCTTATACTTACTGTGTACAAAACATAATTCATAGACTTATCGATATATACCTTAATCGCAAAATTGATTTGATTAGAATCGTCATACATATGTAGATCTCCAGTCTGGCTTTCCTAGGTGGGTCAGTTTTCTGATATGGCTGAAGAGCTATTTGTATACTTACGATAAGGTCAAGATCAATAGATGATGCTAAAACAATACCTGAGTATATGTTTTTTGGAAATTTTTAGTTTTGTTGTTGTTTATGTTGTTATGAGTAGCCCAGATACTAAAGATTGTAAGTCAAATTTAGTGTTAAAGATCGAAATTCGTACAGAGCGAATGAGCGTATGAACTGTTAACTTATAACCAACCGGACTATGTATTATTAATTACTATTATAAATTATCTTCTATCATTACGATGTAAATATTAGTTTTACTTGTCAACAGATTTAGAGAGTACAATTTCATAGTTTAAAATGAATTTACTGTATTATATACAAATGTTAGTTACTATTCTGTAAAAAATTACAATTATCTCATTAATTAACAACTTGGGAGGAACAGTTTCCACCATAAGTTTACTTGCTTTGTGTTACATGGCATTTACTTGTCTTTTCTTCCACATCTTGACAACTTTGCTTCTTAATTTGTATAAAAGGTAGCAAAATACAAAATGTGCAATAGGGGCGGCTATGAACGTGGCACAAAAGGATGCTATAACAGCTCTCTTGGGTTCCTCTTTCCAATTGAACATGGAATAAATATATGGTTTGTCAGGATCTAAATATCGGTGCCATGAAACGTGGTAAATGTATCTGTAAAGTGAAACATTTATAAATTTGATTGACATTTTATTTTTGAGAATAGCAATTATCATCCTCGCAGCTTTATAATTTTTCTCACTAAGACACATTAAAGCTGCGATTTCTTGTTGTTGAGTAAATAGATTGCTTTCTACATTGACGTTATGATCTTTATGTATGGTAAAATCGCGTACAATGCAGTATACAGTCCATTCAGTCCAAACAAAAAATCATGCTGTGTATTTTACCACAAGGTTTGTATAAAACCATCTATAAGCTAACGATAATCATCATCCTCACAATTTTACTGTTTGTAAAGGTGTAAAAGATATTATATAGATATACCACTTACGTCCATAAGCAATAGACGGCAGAAAGTGCAGAAGCAAAAACAAAATGGAAAAATCGTTTGGGAATTGCTACAATACAAAAATCCACTATTGCTAGCACAGAATTGGTACTGTGAACAAGGAAGAAAGTTCTCCATCTTATACAATCGGTGCTGTTTATTTCTCCTGCAAAATTATAAAAGAACAAATTAATGTTGGCGAAGAGGCCTTCTTTAAATTTGTATCATGTAAAGTTTCAAAATTTAATACTTGCAAGATATCGTAACTCGTAAAATATCAAAATATGATCGGATCATATCAAAACATGTTTCTTTAAAATGGAGAAACAGATGTCTTATTGGTCTTTGATATGAACTATCATCTTTTAATGCACATTGTGTTATAGTCTACATGTAACATGTATATTGATGTACATAGACGTAGCGAGGGGTGGGGCACTCGGGCCAAGCTCCCCTCCCCCTAAATTTTGGAACACACTAGATATAATCTTGCAAGTCGAATTGGGTAACTTACGTAACAATTGGGGTTTGGGCAAATCTGAATATCTGGACAAGTCTACGTTGATGTATGTGCAAGTGAATACAGAAGAAAGCGTTACATGCAAATTCAATTTTGATATCAACACAAATACATGATAATTGACAAGTATAAAATCACCTCATACCAGTGATGATAATCAATAAACATCTTTACTTACGGGGATCGTAAACGATTATCCAAAAAGCTAATGTAACTACGTGAGGTAATACGTAAACGATGTTCGTTACAATCCATATCACTTTGTGAAGTAGATTAATGGGAGGAAATGTTATATCAGGATTGCTTGCATTAATGTCATGGTTTGAATAAGAAACAGAAGGCTTGTGTGTAAGCTCAGTTGCCATTTCATTTTCTACATGTAGGCCTGAATCAATACCAGATTCATTGTTGGGCGGTTCTGTATTAATTTTCTCTTCGTTTTCTAGTACTACAACAGGATCCGAAGTAGCTGTATCTTCAGATTTTCTCATAATTGTCCCTTCGTTCTGTAATTGTACCCCAAGCTCTAAGTTTTCCTTCGGAGAGCTGCTATCGATACTAATGATTTTTTGTTTCCTTTTATGTCTAATCATTTCCAAAATTACAGCCAACAGTGTTAGCAGCGAATAACCCGCTTGAAACAGTAGAGACCAATTGGTAAGGAAAATAAAGTATAGATTAGTTGGACAAACGAAGGAATAAAATATTAGGACCATGAATATGGCACAGTATATCATTCTGTAGTAAAGAAAAAATTGGGATGGCCCATGAGTACGTTCATATTTCAAGTCAAATGATTCCCACTGAAATTCAACAAAACAATTTTCATATTACTTATCTATATTTTTTACCAAAATGAACTTGTGCAACATTACGAATGCAAACATCTAAACGTATAGGTAGAATAATAATGACAATTTGCGTTATCTTCAATTCTTACCTGACTTTTAGTAAAGTGAAATATATGTCCAGCACTGAAATCAAAATCTCGGCGAAATCTTTCTGATATCCATTTCAGCACACGATTGACACAATCCATTTTTCACAGCAATAGATTTAGTAGTGTTTCAGTGGCCTCACAAATTATCTAGGGACACGTTTCAGCTTTCTGATGTCTTACAACTGCTTTTATGCATGAACATAATAGATTGTGTGCATGAGATGAGATGTAGAAAACTTCTCCCGATTTATAGGCTGGTATCAAATTATTGTATGTTGGAGTAATCGTCAGAGTCCAATTGAGACCCCAATTATCTGTATGAAGTTGAATCGTTATAATTGTGCTAATAATAACCCTGAAAAAGACAGTTCATTAATTCACTTAAACACAGTTTTTAAATTGTCCATGTGTCAAAAATGTAGACGAGTACTTGTGACGAGTGTAATAGCAACATGTGCTCTACTCTCTACGTCCACGAGTATTATGTTCCAGCATTTATTACTGTATAGGTACTCTATGCATACTGTGTTGTATAAAGTAACTTGGTACTTTATTGTAAAATCAAAGGCGTATCTATAGGAAGCGGTAATGGATGCAACCTTGGGGTTCAGGTGCATAAACTGTGAATAGGGAAAGCAGCCTTCTTCGGCACTTTTTGGAGTATGGATGGGTTTATTCACCCCTAGCACAATGGTAGATACGTCCTTGATTAGAACATCATCTATCCACATCGCACTATTTTTCTTACATAATGTATTGTGCAGTGAGTGGTAGAAAATTACACTTCCGTTGTGTTGTTGATACTTCAAGGACAATATTACGACTATAAAATCCTAAACCAACAACAGTGCATTGGCTTTTCGCAGCTGGATGCAATTATACGGAAATATGATGCGACCAAACTAAACGTGAGACCGAGTGAGACACGCTAAAAACAATAGCTCATGCTCAACTTTGTCCTAAATCTTAAGTTCGTTTGGTGCTACCAAATTCCCAAACCACGCTGAAATGATGATTATTTATGGTTATGAATATTAAATCACATTCATATTAATTACTTACTATACTTACGTAGTTTAACACAGCTAATTAATCCAATACAGAGACAAGAATTTTCGTGTGGAGCTATGAACTTTACTATGAACTAGAGCTTTGAACTAGAGCTTTGAACTAGAAAACAAAAGATATTCTATGCAAAGCTTTTTTTTCCTTGTTTGCAAAAACTGCCAGTAAAAATTCACTACTATCAGGTATATTTTATTTTATCTAATAACCGTATTAATTTCCTTGGTTATAGTTATGTGGTTATGGGTAACTTCGTTTTCTAATTCTATTTCTACACTTGCAGTGTTATCAATTTTTCTGTTGTTTTTGGTGAAAAGGAGTGTTAAAAATGACAATCTTGTCACTTTCCACTGTTATACCAATCGAATCGAAAAATAATTGAATTGAATGGTCACTTGTTCATTGCTAATCACTGGTACTCTACACCATGCCTAACATGTAACTGATTTACTATTGGATAATTTACGAGTCAATAGTCTACTTTTACAGAGACTTCTGTCATTTCGTTCACCATTAGTGTAAATAAATTGAAAGTGTGCATGTTTATAGAATACTGATTAGTACGTAAAGCATGTAAGTATAGGTATTGCATTGTAGAGCTTTATTTTTCACATGACTGAGACAGTTTTCAAATAGCTAGCTTTGGTACACAATTCATATCAAGTAGACGTGTTATTGTATAACAATTCGTATAGTCCGAGTTCTGTCTCTATGTCTATCTTACTAGCTAGCTATGAATTGCTTGTAGTTGTAATTGTCATTTCGTGCTTGCTTTAATAGACTTTGAACCCTTTTATGGGTTCATGCATGTATAATTTAGATTACAGAGACATGTATCTCCTATTCTCATTCAGAATTACTCATTGTGACAAAAGACAAACACTTTCATGAGTGATTCATGTCTTAAACACAATAATACAAATATAAAAGTGCAACATTTTACTACTTACTACTATACAAATATGTAATGGAGAAAATGAGAACCTGCAAATATTTAATATAGATGCAATGCCATGCACACAGGTGTATAACTAGGATTGCCATTTGGAGTGATTACATGGCCATTTTAAGCTGATAAATGCGCAATTTAAACTTTTTATTAAACTAATGGAAAATGTAAGTTAAAATCAACCAATCACACACTAAAAAACTTTATTATTTTTTTGTCACTTTAGAGCAACATTTCATGCTTGGCTTGTTTTTTTGAAAATTTTAAGAACATCTAGGTAAGTTCCGAAAAGGGAGGGAGGTGCCAGGGCATCCCGTGACCCTCCCTTGATACTCCCTTGAATACGCATCATGTTATTTGATTGAAACTATTTCTGCTTTGTTCCATCCGAAGAAAATTAAGCTAATAAATGTAAAGGCTGTACCACAAATTCTTGTATTATTAGCATTCATGTATGTTGCCAGTGTATGCATTTAATAAATTGAATTACGTAAACACGTAATGGCAAATGTTTACAGATGAGTGACCCAAATAAATGCAAAATTTCATTATTTCATCATAATAATTATGGCAAGTGAACTTTCACATTACGCATTATTTATTATGGTTTTAGCACTTTCCTTTTACAATTCTACCATACAATATTATACATGCAAAATTGAAAATCACAAAAATAATAGTGCTGATTATGTTGATACACATACCTATATTGCACATACAGCCAAGTTGATACATAATATTCTATCGTTATATAAGAATTACATTAATTTTATTCAATATCACTACTTATATAACATTATACGTATTCTATGTCTGTACATGTATCTACATGTTGTTACTGATGTGATTATTGTGTTTATGTACTTATAGGACATAACAACTCTAATACTTTAGAAGTTCAATATTTAGGTAATTTATGATAAGTTGAAACCACATTACCTTCATTTAATACATGTTTATAATTCACCGCAGACATACTTCATCCATTCAGTCGATATTTATCGCAAAATTGTAATATTTCTTAAAAGAACTATGCTTACGCTAATAAAGCAAGGAAAAACTGGCTATTATTATGCTAACACTTCTGACATGGAAAAATATAACGTGCAATTCAATATGAAATTGTTCACTGCATGTTATGTACAATATGCTACACTCTATAACAACAAATGCGACAGAATGAGTGCATTTACTTTACTGAACAACGAATGAATCTGCAGTATTCCTGATTAATTATTATTAAGAGAAAGTACATACTGCTCTACAGTATATAAGCGTATGAATGTCTACAGTTACTTTAATTGTGGTTAACAAGCAGTTCGATACAGGGACATTATAATTCTAATTCTATATGTTCTATTCATTTGACACTTTGATTTCAAAAACTAGTAAAGAACCGAATAAGAACGATAGCCAAGCTTTATGAAATCACTATTGTTCAGCTTGACCGAAGAAACCAAATGCTTTTTAAACTGTTTTGATAAACATCGAATCAATAAATGAGACCGAACATTTATTCACACCAATCAAGTAATTAGTGGTAGACAAATCTAATTGTATTAGAATTTGAATAAGTAACTACTATTTTTATTTACAGTATTATCTAAGAGATTTCGTTAAAATAGTACAGTTAAAATTTTGCTTTCATATTAAGTTATTTCAGTTATAACCTTTCCTATTCAATTTCCAAGTTTTCAACATTTTTGACAAAGACATTTTAGATTTTTCCATAAAACTGACAATTTGGATGGGCAGAGGCAGAGCTATCATTTCATTACACGCACGATTAATATGGAATATTTATCGTGTAATGTAATGAAGGTTTTGTGGTTGGGCATTAGTCTAGTAAACTGTTAGTGCCCTTAAGTCACATTATGCTTGTATGCAGACCTGTAGTAATTGTGTCTGATACTATATGAGAATAGCTGCATATATGAATATGCAACGGAAGACGAAAGTGTAGAAAGTCGACTTAAACAGTTTATCAAAGTCGACAATGGCAGGGCATGATTTTCACTTATTTACATACTTTTACAGGCAGATTTTTGCCTAAAAATTATTTTATCTGCTGTAATATGGGGAGCCTTAATGGAAATTTTACTACAACTCACTTTAACCTGTTATTCATCTTTCAGCCCGCTGATAGATTCTTTATATTGTAATTAGTATGTTATGTAGGTTGTAGTACTTAATTATCATGTTATCTTTAGTATACCTGTATACTAATAATTAATATAGACAATAGATAGATGCTTAGATATAATCAAATTAATCAATTATGTAATGCTATGCACTAAGACAGTACTAGTATAATATACATAGTAGTATGTCGTACACGTAGTAATGAATATTATTAGGTTAGGTATTTAGAAAATTCGAAACACCATTCAGATACCAGCTCTGTCAAATATAAGATATGAATCTGTATACAACACAAAAGAAATGATAAGCCACAGATGCAAGAATCAAAAAACAAACACAATTATTCGAAACTAATAATTTAATGCAAACACACACCTCAACACCAACCCGTCAAAAAAGGAATTCACATTTCAAAACATTGGAGCTACCGATTTTAGCAGCTAATTTTTTAGCATTCAATCATTTTCATCGGATGTTACTTGTTTCTGTCTTATTGTACGTTACATCAAAACGAAATAAATGGTTTAATTCACACACATCAATCACACGGATTTTCATCTCCAGGCATTTTGTGAATGTAAGTAATACAGTATACAATAGTAATCTTAGTCAGCTAAAAACAACCGATTCACAATTATAATGAGGTCTTTCTTACTGTTAAAGTGCACTTACAAAGGTATACAGATTAATATAGCCGTTGTATCTTCCTAGCACAAACTATTCACTTTCACTCAAGAAAAGTGATTTAAATAGCATGCTCAAAGAAATTACATTTGTTCTGCTCATCACAAAAACACAAGTCTCATTCTCACACGTTACCATTTAATGTAAGTTGATTCGATTATGTATTGGCAATTGTAATATTATAGTCGTCTAAGCATAATTTAACACAGCTATCACAACAAATGCATAGACATACCATGCATTTAATTCATCGTGAGTTTACAAGTATTCATTATTTCGCAGTACAGCTTAGTAGTAGACAATTATACTAGGCTCTAAGCTACTCAAGATCTTTGTTCATTTAATTGTTTGAAGCATTACTTATTACACAGTAAATGAAAACATATTAAATTGATTTACTAACAATATCAATCATAAATTAAATCCCTTTGGTGTAATATGGTACCTACGCAATTTACTTTCCAGAAACCCATTATTACTTGACAAACAAAATGTTTGTCCAGATTTTAGAAATAGGTACTACTTCGAACGAACCTTTTCATTATTAGTTTAATATCAGCATAATTATGCATTATACTTCGTCCGCGGCAACTGCTCCACCTAACTAATACAAGTGGGGTGGAGCATTGCCGCTTCACTCGCATAATTAACATTATTATTGGTATACAATACCAATAATATGTTAAGTAAACAGTTGGTACTTGAATATTATGATTATGTCACCTCATTCTTCGTTTTAAAACTTCAATACAGAACTGCAATACTTGACCAGTGTAATGTAATGCAGTTGGGAACAAACGGTTTTCACATTTAACTTGGTTTGCTGGCAAATTGATTACAAATCTAAAAAGTGTGAACTAAATTTGATCGGATAGTGTAAACAAATTCAAAAATTATTTACAATTATTAGTTACATAAAGATTGGCATATTTTTGAATAAACTGGCTGATGCTTTATATAATCGTCTAAATATATTACCTAAAGATACAACATAATTATTAAAGTTGTAATAATATATAAGTACCTAATATTGTTGTTGATGATTTTGTTAGTAATTATAATAATATAAGTATTTTAATGTCAGTCTAGCTTCCATAAGCTAGTACAGAAAAGTAAAGAATAGAAATGTCGTACGTATTTCATAACCTAAATATACAGACTGCAGCGGTAGGCTAGGCTAGGCACATACACATACGCAATCATAGAATAATAAGGATCAATTACAATATCATTACGATTATCATGATTACTCCAGAGAGAAAAAAGAAAATATTTGCTGTTCCTTTCCAATTAAACATAATATTTTTCCATGATCAATAATGCGATGTTACATTGTTTAATTATATACTTATTATACGTGAGCGTGGAACAAGAGTAAAGCAAGACTATGATTACATTCTTTGTTAGTGTTAGTTAACTCTTATAGAATATAGGTACAATTGTGTCATTAGAGGATGAGACCGCCTAGGTCGTTGTTATAACGAGTGGTGACATAATCAGCAGCTATCGTTAGGTCACGAAGACTCTGTTGAAGTCCATTCAAATGATGATGAAAGGTCTCGGACATGGTGGTAGAGTATTCTTCTTCAGCTTCAACTCCTGAGTCTTCATTCAATTCGGAGAATTCTGTGAATGGAAAAAGACATAATAAATTTACATGTTTCCATCTACGACTTATCATTTTATACAGATCCAATGATAAAGTTAACTCAGGTCATTAATCTCATTTGATCAAAATTGAACTTTTATTCTGTATCAGCAGTAGCATCAACAGTTTTGCAATAGAACGCTATCTTACAGCTTTTAGCTGAATAAAAAAGCTTGCTTAAAAATTAAACGCAATTAAATAATCTGACTCTATTGAAAGAATTATTTCATCATTCAGATTAAAAAATCGCAAGTGATCTTTAACGATAGTTTTAAAGGTCAGGAGCAAGGTCTTGATTCAAAGAGAAATGAAGTGGAGTCCAAAGAAAATATAAATTGCTTGATTATGAACTAACTGAACTTACCAGTATCACTGGCAGATGTGGAGGAAGTCGTGGAGACGGTAGAGGGTCTCCTAGCGTGGCCTTTACCCTCAGAATGTTGGTTCTGAGGTACTTGAGAAAGTGACTGAGAACTACTATTACTACTGATGACTGAAGGTACTGAAGAAGTAGAAGAGCTTTGGATTTGTGGTACTGACTGAGCTAAAGATCCCCACTTGAGGTCATTCTTGACTGAGTTGAGCATTGTATAAAACTGAAACAGATCCACACCATTCAGATTGGCCATTAACCGTTTTCCAACAACAGAGTCCACCTTGTCCGACTCTTTGGTTCCCATAGATTGATCGAATTTCATGTCCATTAAACGGCAAGGAACCAGAATAGTTTCGTTCATGTCATCCACGGTCTGCACGAAACGGTCCATGCTTGATAATAAACTGCCATTAGAATGGTTGGCTTCTGATTGATCCCAGCGACTCATCCTGCGTCTTTGGCCGATGCTTCCGTTGCACGCAGTGCTGGATCTTGTGGAAGTACTGCAAGTAAAAAATAAATAAGTTATGAGATTTACAATATTGAAATAAGAAATCATAAGGAAAATAGTATGAAATTATAATCAACAAGAGATCATCTCTGTCATTCTTTCAACTTCTTAACCGATCAACCATACATACAAACCTTCTGGTTTCTACAGTTCCAGTTATAACCACATTATTCATATAATATATAAATAATTCTCTGACCTCTCCTTTTTGAATTTATATGTACGTATAACTTATATTATGCAATATTTCTAGCTACGTACCAAATATTTTACTTAAGCCTTTTTTTAGCAGAAGTATGGGTTCGTCTGAATTTGAATGTCACTGAAACGTTCAAGGGCACTATGGAGTTTAGTCGCTACTCGCTAGAATTGTAATGACTTTGTCCCTAACTGCTCAACTTCAGCTTGACGACTGATCATAAGCGTAAAAGTGTATGACATTTGTATGCAGTAGATTATTTAGCACCATGTGAAAGGAGTGTGAGTGCTTTGCTTAAGTGGTACTGATACTGACACAACAAGCGATTACAATAGATGAGATATTTAATGTAGGCATTATGCATTGTTATACAATTTATACTGCACAGATATCATGCATAGGCAATAAACATTCATGAGCGATAATAAATTAGGAATGATATTAATTATATTACTTATGAGCTGGAAATCACAGACACGAATAAACTGAACCGTACATTTCATAATTATCAGCATACCTATAGGCAAATGTAATCACCACCACAAATCATGATCTAGTCTAATCCAGTATATTTCCACAATTCATATTCATTGTGTCGTTGTCAGCATGCCTAATTAATTGTTATCTATTTTCACCAAAAACCCCGAACTCTATCCCACGTTTATATACCTACTGCTATGTATTATTATATACACATACATACACATATACTATTATTATCGTTGTAGTTATTTTTGTTAAGTGTATCTACCTACGAATACGATTTATTACCTACCTTACATAAGTGAATAACTTTTTGAGTGGAAAAATAACCATGTTAAGGAAAGCTATGAATTTAATGTAATGCACCTAACAAGTACCTTACCTACTATATGAGAGACTTATATAACTGTGCAACTTATTATGGCAATCGACGAATATACAGTTATTATATACTTGTACCGATATCGATTGGTATATAAGTAGCATACAGTTTTTGACATTTAGGGACTTGCATTATTAATGAAGTGGAACAGATCTATTAAGTTGAGTATAAAGCTGGGTAGTTCCCATAATTGAGGTATAAACAGCTCAGTAGCTGCCGACCGAGTCTATATTTTTTACATAACGGAAAGTGGGAGTTTATTGGAAAAATTAGAAATAAGGCAAGACAGACGAAGGAAAGGCGGAGGCGGCAGCCACGTCACAAACTTATATCACAGCTTTCACTTGCTTTTAATCCAACGAGTTTCTTCGTCTGGCTACCCACTACCCGTTGTTGTAAAACCAACCAGTAGAAAGGCACGAAACAAACCCAATGTAAAGTCAATAGTAATGAATGTATTTAGCTCATACACAGTTTAGGGTTTACTACTCAATTTATTTAGAGCAATGACTACCGATGATGGAACTATACTTATAAAATATTTACTTATTTAGCATTACTACTATTTATGTAGGTATCTAGTAGTCTAGCCATTTTCCATTTCTAGAAGTTACATATAGGGAATGGCATAATAATATTGTGGCAATTCAGCGCAAAAGTAGGTACTTTACCAACCTGCATCATTAACTGTGATATAACATCGTTTAAGGTATATATAGGCACAAAATGTTTGCAATAAACAATAAAGCCTACTGTATGAAGTAATAACAATTTGAGGGAAAAAGAAACGGTTGAGGATGGGGAAAACGATATCTATCTTTCCAGTCCAGATTTCACTTTAATACCAAATAAAATACAACTACGACATAAACTCGAGTGTTACACATGAACACATGTCAACAGGCCAAAATAGGAGTGACATGAACCAATCTACACCATGTAGCTTACACTTTTGTTAACATTAACACTGAAAACAATTCAGCTTTATTGTCTACAGTTCGCATGTAATGACACTTGAGTACCTTAGAAGAGAACATTAATATCTCCGATAACAGTATTTCATTAAATATGAAATCGCTTGAGATGTGAAATATATGAGATGCTTGACACTCCTGCTGTTGCTAACTGTATTATTATTTTTATCATTAAAAAACACGAGTAACTATCCTCAATGACCTTTCAGGCACCTTTGTTAGACTTACGTAATGATGGTAATACATTTACTCACATACACAAATGGCTTCAATGAAAGCAATTTTGAATAGGTCAGTTTACAGTTTCAATAAAATATTCATTTCCATATGAATAGTGAAACATGAGAATAACCCGTAGGAAATGAAATTCGTTTGATCTCATTCATTTAAGAGTTTACATCATTCATGGTTTGGTAAGGTATATCGAATCACCACAAACTGTACATAATTTGATTGGACCACGTAGGTTAACAACAGTAAACATTGATCCGTATGTGTTATTTACGAACAGAGATGCAACTTATATGGATCAGCTATGACTCATAATATATCTGCATAAAACATATGAGTTATGCAAATTCAAATCAGGTGATCGTTTTTTTGTACCTATCATACATTAATCTGTCCCAATTACGTCATAAACTGTTTAAACTGATATTTGACTTAAACTTATTAAAGCACTCCGCAATTAGCATGTTCTGAGATAGAACGATAAAAATACCCCTACACAGAAAAGGAAAGAATGAGTAACAATATGCAATTAGTCACCATCACCACTATTCTCTGATCTGCCATTATGAAAAGTTATATGTGCGAAATCTTACGCCATAAAAAATACCGTGAATCAGGGACATGCCCTAAACTTGATCTACTGCCACAGTTTATTATATTGGCTCCATATTGTACTATATCATACATACTCTATTGCAATTTGCAATTATTTAAACTCTACTTAACCTATACTAGTACTAATTTAATTAGCCCAAGATTACCGGGTGCGAGTGTTTTGTAAACTAACATAGGTAGGTACATAAAAGCGGAGAAGCTGTAACTAAGTGCAAAATTGTCTTTACTTATAGGATAATGTCTAGAATGTCTACAGAGCGGAGGAAGGGTTGAAAGAAGAGAAAAATCGGACAATAATAATGATGTTGTGAGAAGAAGAGCAGTTTACTACGTGAGACAGAAGCAGTGTACATAGAACAATGTACAATGTTTCATGAAGCTAAATCTAATGTGCTATTGTTAAAGTTACCATAAAACAGCTTTCGACGACATCCAGTCCTGCATTGTGAAAGATTTTGCGAATTGATAATGGATAAAACAAGTCAGAACAGTCTGTCTGTAGACTGACACAGTTCAATTCAAACGCAACGGAGTGAGTGAGACTGGTTTAGTTGCAACACTCGAGGAATTCGGAAATGCAACGTTACAAACGAATAACAAAGTAGCCGTTTCCAAAGAAAGTGTCAGTACAGGCTCCAGCTGCTCTTTCCACAGTCTTTAGCAAACCACCACCTGAAAAATGGAGATAAATGCAGCACAACCACTTCACTTGCAAATATGATCAAAGCTTCTACTTCTGGACACAAAGTTTCACTTCCGTTTATGTTCGTGGCAGTAGTGGCACATAAAACCCGCTTTATTATGACGGATCCCGGATTACTCTTCAAAAGTTCCAAGTTCCAAAGCTAAACAATCAACAATGAAAGCCGGCTTACAGATTTATGATATTATACGTGCACCACGACTATAATATCATCTTTCAACAAAAAGTAAGTAAAAAATATTACTCTGACTAGATTTCTTCCAAACAATCATACAATTGAAAAGCTCATAACAGATTCAGGACAGGGCTGAAGTATATGTATAACAAAAACTAATAATATTATAATAATAAGCAGGTCACGCTTCCGGTGGTATAAAGTATAAACGGGTCAAAGGTGAATAATTTGCGGAACTCTCCAGGAATATTTTAGTCGATTAGAATAAAATTTACGTAAGTGTACGAATGGGGTGAGTTATCAATAATTTATTGGGATTGTATAACGTTTGTTCCTTAGAGAAAGTTTTTTAAGTGTGTGTCCTGGTGTAATTTGGTGTTTTAATGAACAATTAACTAACACAAAAAATATCCAATTTTAATGTTCACAGTATAAACGAATTTCACCGCCTTTTTCCCGAATGCTGTTTATTTATAAGTTAGAAGTCCACAGCATTATCAGAAGCTGACCGAAAAAATTTACTACTGAGTACAGATTTGACTATGAAGATTTCTCATCTGTTTTGCGAACATTAAAAATAACTTCAAACTTTGTAATTTATGCACGAATTTTTGCAAGTCCTTGTTCATGATAGCCAGTAGAACGATTCTCTAACTGCTGATAGTTAATTTCTGCTTTTATGCTACCTATATTCTAAGTATAAAGGATCGTAGTTAGTATTTTTAAGGAATGATGTTGAAAATGAGCCTGTGTGGATAAAGTACGTTTGTGGAGGGGTGAATCAGGTGAACGTTATATCTATATCTGCGACCGTTTGTTGAGACTGTGAGTTTTTGACTCTACACGAGTTTACAGTTCTGTTTAGCTTGCAGTAGTAGTGGACTAACACACTAGAACATAAACACTTGAATTTTCAGTTAAGGTGGACTATTACACAGAAGTACATGTAAATAAATACATGCATTAAAGCACACTTAACTTGTAAATACACTCATTTGCTTCTATTCAGACAAATCTTATGATCTCAGTTCAATGTTCAATGTCCAACGTCCAAACGAAGAGAAAGTGTTCTTTATTAATCAAAGGCAAGGCAATAATAAGATTGCGTAGTCCCTATAGGAGTCACTTAAAAACTCAAAGGTGGTTGGTGGTGCACATAGAATGTAGAAATGGTAACCAAACAACTTCTACACACACTACAACTCTATACAACAATGGATTTCCTCTTCAATTTGTATAGTGATTTGTATCTTTTTTCATTCAAGAAGTTTTTTCTCTTGTAGACTCAAGAAGATTTCACTTGTCTTACTTGTCTACGACTGTGTGCTTTGATTACTACTATTATCATAGCAGCACTTAATGAAAATGACACGTAAACAGTTGTGTCAATTCAAAAATATGTAGTAACTAATGAAATGTGCAGCATATGAAACTCTGCTGATGAATTGGAGTCGCTATGATGTGGTCTATGCAGCAGACAACTACGGAAGTCTGTACTACACGGAAACTGAATAAGAGAAATTTTTATGTTACTTGTGAACCTGACTTTATTTCAGGTATAACATTCTGCATATACAAGGAATGGAACCCTTGGCTGTTATTATTTATAGCACGTTTTAAATTTTATTGTACACAGAATTTACAACCAAACAGTCAGAGAGACGGGGTTAAACAACGGTTTGGATTTTGGAAGTGTATATAACGCCGAAGAAGTGACTGTGTGAACTCGACTTGGGCTCGGTGAAGAATGAGTTACTGTGAGTTGGTTATTGTGTGATGGAATGATATTGTAGTATGATAGAGAAAAGAAAAGCCCCGAGTACTCATACTGACATTTAATGTGTACGTACTACTATGTATGTATGTCTGTGACTATAATAATAATATTATGCTCACTAAATGCTTGCCAAGTCATACACCTGAGTAGATTGCGATAGTCTTGCCTTGCCTACCTTTACGGAGACCAAATAAAATACAATAAGGTAGAGACCGTAGACCGTATAGATGCACTGTACATTTACTACGAGCACACACGTTGTATTGGTATATTCACTTAGACATGTACATGTACCTGAAGTTGAACTCAAGTTAAGAAGAGCATGAATGCATGCATAGTTATATATGCACATAATCCATACACAGTACAGTAGTAGTAGAAATGGTAGTACTGTGGCATAGGGACTTCCATACAATATAAAAGGTATAATCGGTAGGTACCGCCGATGATAGCCAAATTACATTGAAACAACGACTGACGAGTGTTGTAGTATTGCCATAGTAGAGAGTACAATGCATACCTGTAATGAAATGCACCTGTCCTGATGGATTCCGTAAGTAAGCCGTATGTAGAGAAGTTCATATACAAAGTTAGTGGAGGTCTGTGAAGGCATTTAAATATAAATGCAAACTATAAAACTATACAAGAACGGACAGCCCTGTTGCCTTTGTAAGCTAACTACTTACTATCTGTGACCAAACCAGTTGAGTTACTAGTTGGCTTAGCTTTGCTTATGTGTAGTTACAAGTACAATCATGCTAATAGTAATACTTACATTGTTAGTCTGGTAGTGTGTATACGGAGAGGGATGTGTGTACATATATGTATGTACATGTTGGTACATTGATTTGGCCTATAGCAAAATTTTGGGCGCATGAAATACTACTTTATTCTGGTATACAGAGCTGCGTAAGGTAGACACATTCATACATGGAATTGTATTATCTGCAAAGCAAAGTTGTCTAATGGATTGCAAAAAAGAATATACTGTATGTTACACTATACGGATATAATATGTGAAAAGCTGTGTATTGTCAGCAATACATAAAATAATAGGTTGTAATCATTCAAATACATAATTTGCATTCTCAGTACTTTGCTACGACATGCAATATTATGTATGTACTTTTCTACCTATGTGTGTGCAAGTCCCTTCTGCACAAAAATTAACTTCGAATTCCGAATGAGTAGTTTGTTGTGGGCAGACATACTCAGAAATAAAAAACAAAATTCTAAGGATACTCCTGTCCTGGGTATTTAGTATTCAGTATTCATCTTCCTAGTATTACTTACATCCCGCTTACCTAGTATAGAAGCAGTTTCATTCTCAGCGGTTCAACGACTATTTACCAGAGCAAAAACAAGATTTTTATCCGATACACAAATTCAACCGTAACACAGTACAGAATGGTTCTAAACAATTTGCGTCTGAATGTGAGGAAATCACCTTCTTACAAACATAATAATATTATTTCCTTACTCTTCTCGGCTTTCCTAAGTAGTCAGTAGCACCCATTACTTCCTAGACATAGTGCATCATTCGTATCTTTAAACTGGAGCTTATTTCGTGGAGTTCATTTCCCTAAAGAAATCCCTCTCTCAAAAGTCTGCAATGATTTAGATTCACCTTGATACATGAACTGAACGTGCTAACAAACAGTAATACATAATCCTTCACATAAATTCATCGTACCATACATTTACGATTGCAAGGTTTATGTCGCAAATGCAAAATGTTATCTCTATGTTATGTACTGCTATTAAAATTTTGAGTACTACCTAGTAAAAATTGTAAAAAAGGAAAATTAACTCATTTTGACATTATTTAGGTCAATAAATGCCGCTTTTGGGATCGCAAGTGGAATATAGTCATTAATTGTATTATGCAATTTGGATCTGAAAGTTACTTGCTATGTTAACTATTTACATCATTGAAATATAAACAATGTTATCTTCGTGACAATAAACAAACACACATCACACCACCAAAACTGTCCATTTCGATTTCAATGCTTTTCCGATGACACTCATTCGCAGAATGAGTGAATCGTGGGATGAATGTGTTATTAGACCTCTCAACGTATTATGCTTATCATTCTCTGACCTAACTGGTGAAAGAGTACGTACTTCTGATGAAACATTTGGATTTGCAAGGAATTTTTTGCCTGTTGACGTCTACCGAGTTTACTCTTAATGAATGGATAGGAAATACCAATCAGCATTTTATAATATTACGTACTTGAGCCTGTACAACTAGTACCTTATTTTTCATATATAAGTTTAACCTGGTTTTTTAACTGACATATAAAAGAATAATGTGTAGCAATTGCATTTGGGCTATTTGAAAGAAGAAGCGAAGTTGGGATGATGTAACTTATCATATGGCAGTGTTTACATTGTGTAGAGATAATTAAAGCATATTGTAGGTAAGTTTGCTAATTGGGGCTTATTTACATGATTGAGTCAGATACACTTTACACATATTAAACAAAGCAACCACTCACAGGAATATTAAAAAAAAATGTAGAAACATGCATTTTCCAGATTACTAGAGGAATACTAAACATACTAACCAACAAAACAAACTTGGATGTCACTTTCTACACATAACACAAGCGTTAGAAATTTCCGCGATTGCATAATCCGCTCATTAACATTCGCCATTTTGTCAAAAAAATGAGATTCTGATTAGGAAATATGTCTAAAAAACCGGCGTATGTAAATAACTATCGATAAATGAGATTAAAATATTATCTACCCTAAAAAGATTGCTTTAATAAACACTTCGTTATAACCTAGACATACTTCGTACTTCTAGAATTCAGAAAATCTAGTGTATTATTATTAAATGTTCTCAACCCTGAATCCTATTTTCCATGTCGGCACAGGTCATGAATGCTTAACGTAAGGAAACGTCCAAGTAACATTAGAAAATGAAACGGTTATAAGTAGTTAATTGTTGTAAAGTATTCTAGTAGTAGAGAAGCTATAATTTAGGCCAAAAAAGGTTCTTGTTGTGTGTTACCTTGTAGTAACGGCTATGCGAATAGTACGCCACGAAACATGACTAACAATTATGACAATTCTGATGTCGCGTTTATATTTTACGTTGCATGCTGAGAGAATGTGTTCTTGTGAATTAGGTTCCATGGGAGTTTCATTGAGGATTTAATACAATACAATAGGTACATTTGTTTTTGTAATGTCTCATTCTTATTCATCTTTTTGCCAACAACGTCTGTAAAAACTGTCTAGATCCTTTCTTTTTCTCGCAAATGCACTCTCAATCCTACAAAGTATTTCATTATTTCATTGCAACGAGTACACTTCAGTTAACCAAAAAAAATCCGTCTCCCCACTTATTTTCCATTCTCAACTTACTAGTCGCTTACAGATTGTGCTGCTAAATTACACACACTGTAGTTAAGTAAATGTAGATAAACTTTCCGCACAGTCAATATCGTGTTGTATTGTTTGCACTTGTGAGTTTGCATACTTACTTACTAGAAGAATGTACACAACCTCATTGTAAGCTTAGCATTGCAATTTTGCTACCTTTGACTGGGCTACTACCTGCAATATGCATACAACTACCACAGCTGTCCTCTCTCATAATTATCACTTCATTAGAATCATTTACCTTAATTCCTGTAATAAAAAAGGCTTATGCACACGGAGTGTATATGCATATACCTTCCCAAAGTAGGCTCCTTGACTTAGACAACTCTCAATAATGGAATAATGAACGCTTAATGCTCAAGTGCCTCTATATTGTTGTCAGTCAGTCATTTATTTCATTACACTTTGAAAGTACAATGCGTGAGCCACCTCCACCACTATCCTTTGCTTCAATGAATGTGTCTCTCTGTTTGCTATTTTTTCTGCTATGGACAATGGGATTATCTATGTAGGTAGTTTCGTCTGTCCTTTAATTTAACATAACCATATTCAATTTGGTCTATACTGACTGATATGCCTAAAAGTTTGCCTTTGTGCTAGTATTGTGCGAGTGTTTGTATATCGTCTTCAGTTTATAATTTGAAAGGGAAGTCAAGGCTGAATATTCGCAAAAGGTTGTGATGAAAAGGAGAGGATTTTAATTGTTAAATGGTTGCTTCATAGAAAATACATAAAAGATATGTTCACGAGTCAGATAGACATGGCATGATAGTGATCATACCATAAAACTTTCCGAATATATAAATTCACCGAATTGCATGCTGTGAAAAGTATTATTAGTGTACATCAATTTCTACTCGTATTTCCTTGTTTGTCCAATCAATTTGATAATAAATGCATGGTATTGGGCAATAGTAAGTAATAGTCGTCAGTAAATAATAGGGATTTTCGATGATGGACAATTAATTTCTGTTGCTGGACAAGAAACTGCCAGTTGGTAATACCTAGGTCGTGGAATAAACTGCTATTTCTGTATGCAGGGGTGGGCTTAGAACTTTCATAGTTGTTTTTTGAATGGACAGAAAAGGATCGTACGATGGTGACGTTCGTGTTTGTGGTATGGCAAATATAGGGTAAAATTCTAGTGCATTTCGAGCAATATTGATTCACAAGGGATCGATAGGGACGAATGCACACTGCACTGTATATAAAACGACTGTTTCAAGTTTTAAAAGCATTAAATATTTATTTCCATCCTTCAGGTTCAAAGACAAATAAATAATGTAAGTCCTACACTACCACATCTATTCTGTTTCATGTTAAATGTAATATCCTACTTAAAACTAACAAATTACCACCAGATACTAAACCTACGTACGTATAGGTGTGTACCAGTTACCCAAAAAAATCAGTATTACAGTACTTAACGTTAATTCAATTGTAGTTAATATATTCCAAACAACAACTACTTTAGTTAAGTACTCAAGTAAAGGAAGGGAATAATTTAAGAATGTTAAAACAGCAATCAATGTGTGTTTACTATTAGATGGACATGGTTCATATGATATCAATCAATGTTCACTGCGTGGAGATAAAGTGGAGTTTGGATGAGACAACTGTATACTGTCTCTGTACTTTTAGGTCTAAATAGAAAAGTAGTGGACTCATGATGACATACGAAATCAATTTAATGCAACCTTCAACTTAATTATGTAAACGCACTTAGTATTTCAACATCCATCGGTCTTACGTACAGAGAGAGCCAAAAGGACTTACATTCATAAGAAGAGATAATCACAATAAATGAACAAGGCGGTTCAACATACTCTCCGCTCATCAACGCTTCTAATCATCTCAACTATAATTAAGTTCCACTTTTTATTAATACTGCATGTGCTACGTACTAGTTATTCCTTTCTCATTTTTCGATTGCGAAGTTTTATTAAACCTTCTAGTCCATTTATTCTCAGTTGAAGTGTTGTGTGTGTGATTGAGACTGTTGTAGTACACAGACAGACAACCATGCAATATAAATTCCTTCAACATACACACAGAATAATAGAGAATGGTACGATATAAGTCGATCTGACAATAAGCCTCGTGAATTCAGCACATGAAGGCAAAAGAGAGAAGAGAGAGCATCACACCACCAGAGTAACTCAGGAACGCCTTCTGATTCAGCCAATGAAACTTCACCATGAGCTCATGACATCATTGTTTTAGCGGATTTTGCACTAGCTTTCCTATCCTATAACTTTTATACCCATGAACCCACTCTTTCCACTTGCATTCGGACTAGTATAACCGAAAAGTTTGTCTTCTACTCAACTCACTGAACTAAATAGCTATGGTTTTATGTAAGTTGTTAAGGTACAAACTATATGTCTGCAATATAATATTGGCATCGTTTTCTGTCGTAATTACACGGAAAAAACGAAGACCAGAAACTTTAAAGCTCACAGCATGGTTGGTGCACCACACCTAAATGTATAATGTCCTTTTAACCTTTCCTCAAATACAGAGGGAGAGTAAAGTATCTGCAGAATTTCATGAAATATTGACGACAGTTGCATCAGGGACTGAAATAATTATAAAATAAATATTCCAAACTGAAATGGCCTAGCATGAACTGCAACATTAAGCTGGAAAGGCTGTAGGTGTACGTGTCATCTTCAATAATTACTGAATGGTAAACCTTTCAATGATGGATACAATCCCAATGTGGCTGGCCAACTAAATTGAAACAAGTATAAAGGTAATGGAATAATTAAATATGCAATGGACTAATCTAAAAGTGCAGACGAATCGTTGTAGGAAAATCTTGCAATTATTTTTACATCTACCTTTACAAGAGCAATTTTGGATTGAAAATGAACCTACCTATTCTGCAGCAAAGATATTTACATTTTCTTCCAAGAGTTACGTCAGGCGTGTTTGTTGTTGTTCAGTTTACTGTAGCCAAATGTCAGGGACGACTATTACTTGACTTGACCTGCCTATTTTCATTCACATTGTACCATTACCGAACCAGAGCGAGTATACAATGTATAGAGTCATTTATATTACATAGTATAGCACCTCCATACGTCGTAATATTATACAAGATGTTGTTGGCGTGATTTGATGTTGAATCACCAATATGAAAAAGTGATGCAATTTTTATGTGTCACGAAGTATGCAAAGAACTAAAGGCAAATGCATGCGTCACTTTTCTACTTATATATTAGCAGTGTGGTGTTAGTTATTTGAAGGTAAATTGTAAACAAACACCAAGGCAAGGGTGAGATACTCATCTAAAGCCATTCATATTGAAAGAAGATTAATAAACTGTTGTGGTGTTGTTGGCTACTTCACCTGAATGGAATGTTTTTGTTTACAAAACATTTTTCTTTGATTGTGATGTGCCTCCTGTTCTACTTTTGTAAAGGTTGGGCTAATAAAATCTCGTCTGGTCATTTCTGTCAAGTCAATTGCATTGCGTTATACATTACAGGTAGGTGCCTATGTCTAATGGTGCTGGTAATTGAAATATTGAAGCACAACACTTAACAGTAGCAATATGTAGGAAAGATATGCATGTTATATTAAAACTACGGCATTGCTGTTCTTTATTCTGTGCATACTACTTTCCCAGGTTAAATAATTAGGTTGCGGTCTGTCTGGTTGGTTTGCTTTATTTGTATCATTGTATTATATCTATCCTTACAATGCATTTAAGAAACACTAAACTAATAAGTAGTAAATGCTATGCTCTTAAAAGCGTGCAGATATTTACATGTAGTGTTACCACTTTGGTAAAGCTTCTTGAATTTACAATGTTTTAAGTATTACAATATTTAAGCAGTAGCATAAGGTACACCTACCTAATCAAATTGCAATATATCTCTGTGTTTTACTTGCACATACTTTAATCTCTTACAATTAAAGTGGAATACTAACCATTAGTGTTGTAATATGTCTTATCGAATAAATGAATGTGCCTGCGGGCTTGGATTTGCAAATACTACTTATACCTTACTGTACCATCTAATGAGATTCATAACTGTGAGATCAGACAATAATAATAAATCTAAGTACGTTGAACGTTGGTTTAGTATGTAGGGTTACGTATAGTAATTTGTAAAGTAGTATAGTGTTAGTGGAATAAGTTTCAATCAGATTGTGAGATTTGTTTCATGTAGTTTCAGAACACAGTGGTGAGGTTTTTATAAAAGAAATACGAATGAATAAGGTAGGGGTAAATAATACTGAAATAATAATTTACTACATGTAAAGAGGTGTGTAGGTACTTGCTAGATAGTTTCCTATGATTCAATTACTATTGGTACGCATTGCGCATTCTTTGACATAATAACTACATAGAGGTGTATCATGTGTTCTATAACGGTACTGTATTGATACTAGCAGAAACCGTAGATACTAATTGATAGGTACTGAGGTAGAATTTCAAGAAGAGAAACTGAAAGTCAGACAAAGCAATATGCTATACATATTTGTATAGGCATATTATTATGGTACAAAGAAAAAGGCTTGGGAACAAGTAGACATTGCGAATAATTAAGGAATGCGTAGAAAACTAAATAGTATCAAGAATTAGGACAGTAAATTATTGTAAATGTATAATAGGTAAAATGGGAAGTAAAAATGTAGAAGTAAAAACTTTACTAGTATGAGGTAACTTATGAGAAGTACGTAATAGCAATAGAAATATATAAGTAATAAAGGTATATAGTTTAACTGTGTTATGTTGTGTGAAGTCAGTAGTACGTATAATATTACTATAAGCAGGCTAAAGTAAAGTAGGTTAGACAGACCAGGTTTGGCTTGGTTTATTTAGTTGCGTTTACTTATACTTTGATATCAGAGAGGTAGATTTCTTGAATGAATACAGAGACACTATAACATTCATGCACAGATTTTGATTGCATTTGTACAGAACTTATAAATTGCCAAGGAATATATTATAGTTAATATAGTTAACAAGTTAACTACCTACTATATTTGATAAAATGGGAATAATTCACACACTAGGCACTATTATTGTTTGAATCGATGTTTTATTTAAAAACAATTGCATGTGCTGGCTACTGAATCTGAATTTACCAAGGAATCCCACACAGTTTAGATTTACTCAAATAAATGTTATTAAATACACTTAAATATATTGTACAAGCATAGACTGGAAGGTAAAGGGATTCTGATAAATTATGTATGATTTTTGCTTTTAGGATGCGTATATCACATTACCATTTACAGACACTACAATTATTTTAATGCTTGTGAAATTTATCTACTACTAACCCAACTGAGGTGAGGTAGTTTGTTGAAAGCTCTGTGGTGCATAATATATGTGGAGAATATATAATAGATTAGCCATACCTATACATACTTCATCCAGTATATCAACAAAAATGAGATAGAGAAATCTTTTTAACTGAAAGAGCCACGGCAAAATAAGTCATAATTATAATTGTAGTGTCTGACTTGCATATGTAATTCTAACTTGGCAAATTTTCAAAATCGAGAACATGTTTTGTTATTATGCAGTGCAAGTTAGAATGATTGTGCATACAGTGATGTACTGTATACTCTCAGACTAACAACGGAGAAAACCGGGCTCGGTTTTTAGTTTTTGCAAGCACGCATTATAAAGGCATACTGAGATTGAATCCAGAATTCAAACATAAAAGCCTGGTTGCTTCTAAGAATCGCATGAGAGCATCGGATGATGGAAATCACGGGTGGAGCACATGATTTTCTCTCACTCGGGTGAACTCAACTGAACTAGGTACTTGCATGGCATGATCTGATCGGCTGACTTTACATGTACGATGCTGCAAACAACTAAAACCCGTTTCTGGAAGAGACGTAGACGTAGGTATATATCTGCAGTACACTATAGCAAAGAGACCTATATATATGTAGGTACTCTATATGTCTAGCATTGATAAGCGTACTTTAAGCGATATTTTGTCAAACCCACAAACTTAAGTGCAAGAGAACCGG
>JABASD010002015.1:0-31265 GCA_019776165.1 Pogonognathellus flavescens
AGATACAAATGTATCTAAGATACGTATCTCGATACAATTGTATCTAAAATGCAAGTATCTTGCCCAGGCCTGTTCATATGTAGGTTTCATTACAGCAACTTATATTTAGCAAAAGAAATGTTCGCAACAGAAATGAAAACAATATAATGATTAATGACACATCGCGATATATGAATAATAATAATTTTGAATTTAGTACATCACTGTGCTTGACCTTTCAAACTTAAGAAACTATAGGAAGTTCTACATAAAATTTTAATTTTACACAACGATAAAAAATGTGGCAAAATTGCATAGATTGTGTGAGTGTGACTGCAGTGTGAAATTATAGTGAATGTGCAGAAAGTTATAAAAAGTATTATTATTTCACACTTAGTAATAAAGTAAGTTTGTCCCAAAGGAATGATTAGAAAGTTTTATTGAAGACGAAAGTGGCTGGCTGTAGTAGGAAAGGAACAAAAACAGTACATGCCGAATTGTACTGTGTCGTATACTGATTTTCCCAAAGACTTATTATATGCTGATTCCAAGTTGAAAAGAAAGCTTGGCAATTGCAGTGTTACATGTAGAAACCTGTAAAGGGACATGTTTTGCACTTAGCTTTTCTCTGTGTTTATCCACGAAGAGAGCTCAGCGTATAGTCTAGTATGCACAGAGAATTGGTTGAAAGTTGTGGGCAGTACTGGAGGAGTGCAGCAGCAGAAAGAAAAGAAAGTAGGTGAAACAACAGGATGTAAAACGAGAGGCAGAGCAAGCGAGGAAAGAAACTCTTTGTCTGCTACTCAAGATAAGTACGAAGTGAATGTTGCAGAAATGAGACGGAAAGAAAGTCCTAGTCCGTGTGTGCATTATAAAAACTATTTGTGGATGTGCTATTAAACACGAGTCTTGGCTAATACCAACATTCCATTGCCTTTCACCCATTTGCCCTGTAAGTCTCTCCTCCAATTCAATACTCCCGAACTGATACTACTCTCCTTTTCTTAAGTCGCTCTCTTCAATGTTTGTCAATGTACATTTCAAGATTGGACACAGAATTGCATTAGCACAGTCAGGCTTCACAAACTTGAGTGTATGTATAGAAAAACACACATACATATAACTGTGTCGTATCTGAATTGGTAATAAAATACCTCAACTCTCACATAATGTGGATTAGCACACCCTTAGCTTCACTCGTGCCGTGTACGCACAACTTTTACACAAATCGCTAAACCTTTACTTATAAGCTCAGCAACGTATCAAGAATTTTCTTCCGTGGGGCTACAATAAGTAACTTAAGCATGAAATTATGTACTAATCAGGCATATCATAATCTTAATGCCAATACAGTACATCCTTATATCCTTGTTATATAGTAATACCTTCTTTAATGATATTATCATTATCCTTTATCCTTTTTATTTAGTTTGATTGTTGTTTTTTATCATGTATTGTGTCTGTAAAGACAATCTGAAGTTTTGAGACAATTAATAAATATTATAAATATTTAGTATGCAAAATAAATAATTCGTAATGTTCTTTTCTGTTTACCAAGATTTTAAAAGTGTTACTGTTAGAGCCACCGTTCGTTTTAACGTGTACACACATGGGTATGCAATGGTCAATGGGTACACGGTACACGTGAATATATATCTAATAGACTAACTGGTACTCCTTGTTCAGCATATCTATAGCTAGAGGGGAAATTGGCCGGCTGTATGACAGAAGTGGGGAAAAAGTTGGACAATAGTGAAAGTAAAATAGTTCTTGTGTTGAGTAGACTTGAGTTTTCTTTTTGTGTGTAGTAGGGAACTAAGATTGTGTACAAAAACGCGGTTCATTGTACAGGAAGACGTAGAAAGTATTTATAGATAGGAGCTGAGCGAGTATTAGATTTAGCGTAGGTATTAGGTATGGACGCTAATGGTGACTAGTGTAGAAAATTGTGTAAGCGTAGTAGAAGCGGGTATTCGGGAGGGAGTGGGTTTGTTGGAAGTAATGTAGTATTAGCTTTTAGCTAAGTTGGATGGAGTATTGTATTTGTATCTATGGAGCAGAGGAGAGATTACATTATTCTGCCGTCGTAAGGATTTCCGTGCATCGAAGATAACGAAGAGAGGCCGGAGAATGCGATAGCCATCGGGCAGAGTGCGAATAGAAGACCCCAAACGACGAATTTGGTGTCAAGTCTCGCCGGCACTGTTCACTCCAATATGAACGGAAATGAAAAAGTAATCCGATTCGCTTGCCTGTTAAGCTGACAGAGTTAATTCTTCTCCAATTCCATTCCTCCGTTTCAGACCTGTTTCCAAATTGCAAAAGCTGTCCTTATACAAACTCCATCAACTACCACCAGAAGTAACTCTAGAGTTTTTGACGAACACAAAATAAAATACATTCCATCTGACTTTTGTCACACAACTAACAAATGTTTTGTCAAATCCAGAAATATATCAGCCTTTTACATTCCTCCAAGTAAAATTCAAGCCATATTATCAGGAAGCAATTAAAAATATTACAATCCTATAGTTTTTACAGAAAAACGAAATATTTTGGGTTTTCGAAACATCATGAAAATTTCCATAAATTCTTCATTTTTTATTAAACTTGTTGGTGCTTTACGGAGAATTATTCTGGAAAAATTGCACAGGTAATAATATATTTACAGAAAATGGAACACTGATGGGAGCAAACATAAAATGTCCAATCCAACTACCTCATACAATACATACATACCTTATTTTGCTTCCCCGTATTATGTTGTGTCAGAGAATGGTGAGAATGCCTTTGCTATGTATTTTGGAGAGGGCCATTGGATTGCACTCGAGTGAAACTGAAAGTACGTTTAGTAATTGAAACCAATCATTCCTATTAAGGCTGTTTACAGACATGTTGCCAACAGAGAGAGAACTGCAAACGAATTACTGATAGTTTTCTTTTCCAGGAAATGAAGTTTGAATAACGATATTGTACCTTACCACCACCACCACCTATACATTGCAAATATACTCCCGGAATACAGAAAGGCTTTAGCTTTAGGTAGATATCAAATTTCCAGGAAAATGTCATTACCATTACACAACTAAGTAAGTTACAAAGAAAATAGATATTCTCTCTCTCTCTCTCACCAGCTTTGCGAATTTGCGATATTTCATTCTGTTCTAATGGCAATACAAATTCATAGAAATATACAGCCCGACCAAACATATCTATGACATATAAACCGTAAAATCACTTTAGCTTGTTCTTCAGCGGAACTATTTGGGAAACCAACTTATATGAACTAATTATACCCAAAAATTAATTGTTTAGTAAAGATTTGTTGAAGAGTAGTATATGCATGGAACAATTGTTAAATACCTACTATGAAACAACATTGTAGAAAAACAAGTTATTTGTTAATTTAATTTAGTTGATTTGTTGTTTGTTCATTTATATGTTTAGAAATGTTACGAATTTTTGTTTTTAAGTTAAAAGCTTTCTTAGTAATATTGAATGAATGCCAATTTCTGCTTTATTAGCAAGGGCTGAAGGCAAAATGATCAAAAAGGATTTATTTCTTGTTTGTTAAGCTTTTATTCTGTGTGATATAGTCAAAGACCCTTTTGCTCGTTCAATTTAGCTTGAGGACAATATATAATTCACGCTCGCGATTCAACCCTACCCTTTTCTATAATGAGTTGTCTAAAAAAGTGATTTACACAGAGAAACGACACACAATTTAGCCAAAACTTATCATTCTCCACTTTAATTAAGAAACGAAATGAGCACTAATAATAATAATAAAGAATCTCTACTACAAATTGCTAAATTAAATCGAAAAATTGCATTTTCCTTTTTGTGAGATTAGAAATTGCATTTAAAGCTGCAATTACACTACCATTACATATAAAGAAGCGAAGCAAATGAAATAATTTTTTTTGCTACCTAATGTTGTTCTCATTTCGTGGAAATTTATAGAAAAGAGTGGAGTAGTATAGTGCTATGTATGGTCGAATGTATTTGTGTTGTTGGTATCTGTTTCTCAAATGAGTTTATAGTTCATTTGATGCAGCATGTCTTTCACAGGGACTCGATTGCTGCTGCTATCTTCGTGACGGAGATGAAATGAGTGTGTGTATGTGTATGGAAGCAAAAGAGATTGAGTGCTCTACACAACCAGAGTGGATGTACTCGAAAGAGAGAGAAATGGTGATAAAGATCAAGTTGTAATTGGTCAGGAGGCATATAGAGAAAGGCTATAGCAGATCTTTTCATGTATTTCCAGATTGGCTCAACTCAAGAAGAAGATTCTCATTACTTATTATATCTCCACTCTCTTTCTCCCTCTATAAATACCTACAACTATATATTCCATCCTAATACCAAATAAATATATCCTAATGCATATGTGTGTGTGTTAAATTATTATACGAGTGTGTATGTACATCCTTTCTCAGCTAGAGAAGTCCATATAGGTACAACCATAGTGAGATTAGGAGGATTCGTCTTCTTCTTGTGTGGGACATCCACCATACACGGGTTTTACTTTTACTTGAGTATCCTCTGTGTGTCGTCGTCGCCGTTGTCATCGTCATCGTCGTCCGTGTCCGTCCTTGCTCAATAACAGAACCCATCCACCAGCAATAAAAAGGCAGTGCATGGGCTACTTGTCCTTTCTATAGCGAATATACATCGGTCGTCGTCCCTCAATGAGTTTCTCTTCTTCTTTTGCCTAAGATTACTCTTGTAGTAGTAGTAGTAGTAGTAGTAGTGGATTATACAACATTCGTTTTCAGTCTTCTTCTATTTATACTACAGCTACAATGTAAAATACTACAAGCTAAAAGAAAACACACAGATATAATGCCAGATACAAAAAGCTGATTTCTTATTATGTACATTGCTCGTAACAAAAATAAATGTACTACACTCTGCTATAAATATATAGGTACATGTTGTAAAAGCACATACTATATAGGCACTTAGGAGAAAGTAGTGGAAGAAGGGACGAAAGAGTTAAAAAAGAGAAAAAGTTACGCATCTGCAGACTACAAGCACTTAGAAGTGGAGTAAAGGAGCCGTGGTGGTGCCTATTTGGATTGTATGTGTTGTACAAGTGGCCTGTATATATATATAGGCACTACACACATCTAGATGGTATATGGAGATAGTGCAGATTAAGTCCACACATAATGCATACACGATAGAGGACATTCTGGTTGCATATTGTAATGTGTACAGAATTTTATATAGTGTTTATATGGCTTGCCAAGAAACAGATCCAAAATCCAAATGCAGTGATAGTAAAACTGAAAATGTGATCAATAAAACTCTCGACACAAATCAAAGTGTCCTGCCCAATGTTCTTCGAATGTTCAGAGCCACACACATGACCCTCATCCTCATCCACAGTCTTTCTCTCTCTCCCTCATTTCGATCTTTCTCAATCTCCTTTACAACTACAAGAACAAGAAAGAAAGAAAGTAACGCGACATTAGTATTACGTCTTCTTCTTCTTCTTCTTTTACTCTCGTGGCAATAGCAATAGTATTCGGCTTGACTTATACATTACTATTACTGTACTCGCTTTCTCTCTCTCTCTTTGTAGGGAAGTGTGCTGCATAAGTCCACACAAATAACTTCTGCCTTGTCTGTCTCAGCTGTAGGTCTGTGTGAATGTACAGTGGTATAATATGACTATATTTAGTACTGGAGCAGTGCATGGGCCTTGTATAGGTGGAGATGGTATTTATAAGTGGGAGAATGTAGTTTTGGATTTTGGATGTGGACGGGCGTGAGTGAGACGCTATAGGGTTGTATAGAGTGGAGAGGTTAAGCCGATTGTGAGTAAGTAGGGAGATGTAGAAAGAGAGAAAGATCTAAATTTAGACATTTTACTATGCGGAGAAGCCAACACTTTCTTCCAAGTCGCCAACAACCCGCCCAAGTGTTTAATGATACTTTCTCTCTCTCTCTTTTATACTGCAAAATCAATAGTTTTTATTTATAAGCTTCTATTAATACGAAAACCTTCGCACTTATGTCGTCTTCTATTTAACTCCTCAACGTTTTCTTTATAATTTCACCCCTTTTTTCTCAAAATTACTAAAGAGAAGACGAAAAAGAGCCAAGACGTGCTCTCTCTCAGATTTACTAATAGAATACGATTTAATTTGTTTGTACGTTCTATTATGTAATTCCCCCAGGAGAAATGGGATATTATATTACATTACATTGCAGAATTTTTATCAGACACAGAGAGAGAGAGAGAGAAAAGTTACAGTAAACAATTCTGGGTATAATGTGCTGCAAGAGAAGAAAGTACAGAAAATAAGAAAAAGTGTTTGCTTTGCCTTAGTAGTACACCGAATGATATTTTGGCGGCGCCAATGCAAGCACTGCCAAGAAAAGACAAGAAAGAGTCCTGCGGGGAGATATACGTATAGAGAGAGAGAGAGAGAGAATAAATACATAGAGTAAGTTTATGAGTAGAGTAATGTATAGAACGTTGAACACAAAAGGGACATGCATATTTATCGTTTCTTGTGTACAATCTCTCTCTTGCTGTGTATGTTGAATTTGTAAATGTATGTTTGTGTTTTTTCCAAAAAAAGCTTAATACATAAGAATGTAAGAAAGGTTAGGTTAAACTTGGAATGCTCCACTGACATGAATTCTTTCTTTTTGGCTGGGGCAGGAACAAGAGTAAAATCTCTCGCAAGCTAAAAATACTGTTGCTGTATGGAACATTTATTGTCATGTCTTGTGCAGTGGAGTAGTACTTATTGTTAAATAGATGTAGTGCAGAGAGAGAGGGGTACTTAGCAGATATGTGGAACATGCAGCAAAAGCAAAATAATATACAGAATAAACTAAACTTATTTAGGAGATGTTACAAATACCACTGATGAATATAGCCTATAGCTCTCTCTCTCTCTCTCCATCGTAAAAACAAATACAAATCTCAACTACAATTCTCATGAATAATGTTCCTCACTTTTGCAAAGCTAATGCAATTCTCCATATAAGCAGTAGAAGTATCCAAGTAGTATGTAGTGTATTATACAGGCTTGTAACTTACCAGCAGCTGCCTTCTTACAAGTTAAACACAGTCATAATGTCATTATTATGGAACCATATACTTAAACATACACAAAATACACATGCCATGTCCTACCAACTAAATATAAAAACATCTTTCCACTCTTTTTTCATACACTGCATTTACAGTTGTCCAATTGTCCAAAAGAGATATGCGTAGTGTAGATACATTTGGATGTCTTTACGACCCTACAAACGCAGAACCTCTATTGCATTCAAGGATTAGTTCCGTTGGGGAAAATGATGATTGTATGTCATTGCTTTTCATTTTAAAATATTTGTAGTGCTTACCCAAAATCACTATTCATCCCCTTAAATTTAACGGTAAATAATCAAACCGGAGACATGAAGCTATTCTGTGTAGATATGTAAATGCTTACTCATTTAACAAAGTAAATTAAATTAAATGGACTTATTTTAAGCTTGAGATGCGAAAAAAAGTGGTCCAAAGAAACTACACTGGTAAGTGCATTCCGTGTTTACCTTTTTACGTTTTTCGTACAATGTAATTTATTGCAGCTTTGAATGTTGAATTTATAGCAGAATAAGAATTTGCTCGTTTTGCTTCAAACAAGTAAAATAACATCTTTGTCCGTTTCTTCTACACCCGCACTCCTATATGATTTGCTTAATGGGGTAATAATAATCGTGAAGACGTAATTTTAGTTTGTAATTTCCATTACCTGAAAGAAAGTCGCTTCAGAAATAAGAAATATGAATTTGATACCTTCCAGGAATTCAGTGGCTCAAATAAAAATTGCCAATACAATGCTTTACAGGTGTATCGGGATCATAGTCATCGGCATTTTTTTAATGTACTTAATATGACAACGATAATGATGTATATTGGATGAGAAATAAGAATGGGGGAGGATGATTAGATTTTGTTAAATAGGTGTAACATTTACTTTGAAATTTTAATATATGTATTTAGTTACACTTGGTTGTTATATTACATATATACAGTTTATAGACACCACAATAACAGTTTGTTGTGTATAATGCTGAAATATTCTGACAAATGATAGAATTGTATTTTTAGTCAAAATGGATTTACAAAAAAATGTTCAGTATTTGTTCTTTCTTTATTTATTCTTTATTATGTATTCTCATCTTGTTGTAACTTAGAAGTAGTATTTAAAATTATTCCTACTTAGAGTTATATATTTTATCATATAGTTCATATTATTATTACGACACAGTATAGAGCTACATACACATTTATTAGTCATCGTAATGCGTTTTTGTTATGATATGTAGAATGACTCTTATGAATGTATTCGAATGAGTACGCACTAATGGCATTTCAGTTCCCTTCTTAATTATTATTATCCAGTATGGTGTGAGTTATGTCAGTAATGTAATAATTAATAACAATTTTTATACTTGTATAAGTAATATAAGAATTCGTTCTTCTTCTATATGCATACTCACTCTACCACTACACGCTCTATATACCTGTAGTCATTTATTTGCTAGGAATTAATAAATAATTAGTTTGTAAACACAACTCACAACTACAAATAGATTTACGAGTACATATAATATATACACTTTCCCTTTATAGCTACAGATCTGTAGGAAATATTTCTTCTATGCAATTCATAACAGAGCTACACTTCGTCTAATATTGCCCTTTATATTTCTCTATAGTAATCTGTTTGTCTCACTATGACTGTAAAACTTGTTCACTTATTATTTGCAGTTATACACATTACCGGACTAGTAAGAAGATCTATTAACCGTTTTATAGTAAATGAAATATAAAGAAGATCCCCAAACAACACAACACGAAGATTATTTCACCCCGACGAGCACACGTCTTTTTCTATACAATAATATCAGTTCTGTAAAAAAGCCAAAGTAATTTTTCTGGAAAACATCAAGTCAAAAAGCATGTGACGAATTATATTACTTATAACGTTAGAATAATTCTTACTCGTATTAATTTATGTTTTATTTCGTTGGTAAAGATTTCGTATTTGTTTGAAACATATAGTTCGGTTTGAAACGGAAAATGTTTCTGAATCTATTTTGGTTTTTAAATTGATCTCTCGTATAAAATTACTTGCTGCTGTAAAACACTACGATAGTTTTCTATATGCGACTGTTGCATTATTTTACACGATAGAAGTATTAGTTGATGCTTTGTGTAAATAATAATGTTTGTCTTGGAGTAGAATTCCTGTGTGATGTTTGAAAAGAGAAGTCTGAATAATATTTATTATTGTATAAGATTTATTGTGGTGTGGGTGGGGTGTTTCGGTTTTGGTTGGTGAGGTGCTGTTATAGGCCTGGATTCTCGGAACGTATTGCTCTGATACACGTTGACTGACGAGTCTTTACTCTGGTCCTTAGCTAACCATACTAATTCCTACACTATCATTCTACTTAATCAATAACACATAATGAAGTATGCAACTAGTATAGTATCTCTGCAATACACCCACGGCTACACATCGACATTTGCACAGGACAGTATTCCTAAAACAACCGCAACATCAGTAAAAGCCTAAGAAAACCCCTTCTTCACATAAAAAGGTGATTTAATTATTTTCTTAATAAAAATTCACACTATAATTCATTTCTATCGCGTGTATTTATTATGATGGTTTATCTTCCGAACTGTGAGTAATGGGATGCATATCTGAAGCAAAATGCTCTTCTAAATTTATTACTCCTGCAATTTAAAATCTGGTAATTCGCATAGTGCTTCTAAGGGTCCAATGAAATCAAATACTACAGATAAATAACATATTTGCATGAAAAGGCTTTGCTTGGTCTTCTTTTGCGTAGGAATGTCAATCTATTTGAGAGAAAGTACACAGGGGTGTGTAGAAGTGAATGAAATACCAAGGCCAAGGTAAGGATGCGTTAAAACTACAAGTTGAAATGTCTTTTGCTTAAATTGTGTTGGAAATCCAAACTGAATTTTAAATATCCTTCACATTAAAATGAATTGCGAATTGAAATTGAAAGAAAAAAGTTGTGACAGCCAAGATTATTTTTATCACAGGCTATAGAGAAGTAAATTTATATGACATACCTGCATACCTTTGCTTACTAAAGTATTTATTATGCAGTGAGTGAGAATTATTTCTAGATGCAATAATGGCGACTGCGGAACTACACGGACCTACTGGGGTTGATTTGTTGGGAAATGAATGTATAAATAAGAGAGTGAAATGATGGTAATAAATTTTATTTATAGTTTATCGTGCAGGGTGGATATTTTCATATTCATTCAATTCAAAAATGTCAAGATTTCATAGTTAATATTATCATCATCATTTTCAACATTATTACAAGCTAGTTGTATTGTTTCAAGTATTTATTACCTCTCACGGGTAATTTACATGTACACACAGCAGTACAGTACAACAACAGTGTGAAGTTGTACAGTAAAATTGTACAGTTAAGTTCATCAAAATAGAGTTCCTTGGAAAATATATGTGATGGGTAATTTTATTTAGTTATGTATTTATGTAGTACATATAGAATTATTTATTTCATTTGTTTCGTAGTCATCATCGCATTGTTTCGCCTATAGTAGTACGCCTTAGTAATGTCAAACTGACTCTACCTCTATAGTCATCGTAGTCACATATTACAATTTATCTGCTAATATGCACTGTACTTACTTTCGACTAAACTCTTTATATAGAAGTATAGTAACAGTATAGCGAGTTCCTCACTATCACTTACTAAATCTGTACATTCTTCACAACTGATTTATCATTGCACTTACCTTCTACATCTACTACACTCTAATGTCCCTTTATCTCTACAGAATTCATCGTAACAAATCATACCCACTAATAAACAACTATAGAAGAATCATCACACCTATTTTAGTTTAAGCAGTTCAAGTCCCACATTATAACACCATGCAACACCTCACTGACATCACACACCATGACATAACAACACTCCCAAAATTCTATCGCTAGATTTATATAAACAAAAACACATTTTCTTAACAAAAAAACAATTTTCTTAAGAAAAAACAAATTTTTCTTAACAAAATCACTTTCTTAACAACATTTTAATTTATACAGGAGTCGTAAACATTTTTACTGAAAGAAACGCTACAGCTTTTTACGTGTAAGGTACAAGGATTGAGATTTTTGTTCAGCATTCGAGTATAGTTGGAACGTTTCTTCACATTTCTATGTGTACTAGTAGCGTATAGTATAACAGTATGGCATCACATCACAAAATTCTAGTAGCATTTCTTCCCCGTCATCCTCACATGGAAACTTTTGCTCTATTAAAGGTCGCTAAACTCACAAATTACAAAAACTTGGGATTGGATTAACAGTAAGTAAGATTGGAAGTTAACAGAATAGAAATGAACGTTTATTATACTGGAATTTCCGAATTGTTTCTTGCGATTTTATTCCTAGTCGTCGTGGCGTAATTTTTTTAGCTCTTGAGCTCTTTCGTCGAGACAGTCTATTCGACATACATAATATAATTGAAGTAATTTAGACAGTTGGAGTCTGCGACCTGTGTACCTCTACCATATCTCTGTATGTACATTGATAACAATAAGAATCAGTTTTGCAGCACTTAAGTAATGACTATCATAGTATAGTAGTACTTTCTCACTTGTCCATTTCCTTTGTCTTAAGGTATTTCGTATTTTTAAGGTTTAAGGTACTTCGAGAGAAAGTTTTTGTAAAGTGATCCCAAGCCCACAGCGATTTTATTTCAGTATTCAATTCGAATGGTGTGTGTGTCTCCGTAGTTTCTTCTACTAACCTAAAAAACTCTCTATAGCATCAATACCAAATACAGTACCAATATTACGGCGAGGAGCTTTCTATGTTCTACATATGTATTAACTGTGTAACAAGTTTTTAACAGTTCGCTATTTCTGTCCTTTATATTTGTATACGTATAGAGGCATCCCCACTGTATGATTGTACAGATCAGGAGGTCTTACTATAACTTGTGTACAAATATTCACTTTGCGTATTGCGTTTTTTACATTACACACTTTCACATTTTAACTACGAAGAAATATTTTACGTGGTGAGGATAGAATTTCTTTGCATGTCCCACCTTTACTTGACTACTTGTAATAATTGTAATTTAATATAGCACTGCTTTGAGCATACATTAAAAATTGTCACTAATAGTGCTAATTATAATATTTCCCAATAATTCATCGTTCGTTTACAGATAATAACATGATTAGAAACATTGTACTACTGTATATAGAGAGGATTATAACAATAAGAAATAATTAATTCATAGTAATAATAGTAATGAAGTAATCTATATAGATATATACATGATGCAAACAATGGTATATAACTTATATATGTAATAAAGGTAAAATTGAATGATAATGTATGTGAGACTAGTAGTATACTATTTTGATTAAAATGCATAATGTCTTTACAACTGGGGAGAACCCCTGTATTACCTAAAAGTATTAGTATTTTATTTGTATAATTACCTCAGTTTACTTATTGACTATGCATGATATACATAATTTCTATACTTAGTGGTTCTGTGATTGTTAATTCGTGAGAATAATAATTATATACGTAATAAAATGTCTCTTTTGTTTTGTTGTAGTGCTCGTTTTGCATTAATTTACTTATAGATTAGGTATTGTAATTATTATTTTATTATTCTTTGTCAGAAACTACATAGTAGTAGTGTAGTAGTTATTTTAATATGTACAAACATTATCTGTATTTACTTATAGACGAGACATTTATTGGTTTGCTTCAAGGCTCATGTCAGTTTATTAAAAGTGCAGTACGTATTATTTTCTATAGAAATTGTGTCTAATGGTGTGTAAGGTTGATTCTGGATGGTATGGATGATTACAAAGGTAGGCAACGAGGTTAAAGGTTCAAGGTTCGTAATAAAAAATCTACGAATATAACCACAAGACACAAACACATCCACACTTAAATCTCTAATGTATTTACAAGTACAACAACACAACGTAACAAACAACCACAAGTAAATTTCATCTTTTAGGAAGGAATACTCCATGCAAAATCCCAGCTTATGCACAAAATAACATTTCAAACTCATCTACATTCATTCCTTCAATCCACAGCCCTCATACCTCGTGTACAATTCACCTAAAGCAGCATTTCAATTAATTCCCTTCAATTGAACAGAAACATTTTCATTTTCCCAGAATAGTTTTTGCCTTTTGCAATTCTAAGCTCATTCTGTTATAATTATTACAAGTTTTTCTCAATAAAGATGCAGCAATTTTAATTTACTCATAAGAAATGAATACGGAGTAAAGAAATGCTACTAGAACGATTCTTCTCCACCAATGAATACTGCTTACACATTTTCCATTTGAAATTCATAAATTTATGTTCTTAAGTTAAAATTAAAAAGAAAAAGGGTTGTGGATGCATTTAGTAAGTAAAAATCTGTGCATAAAGGTATAGGTTTAACTCTGAGATAATAATTAGCCATCTCCAGCAGGGTTCTACATAAAATTGTAAATGGGCAAGACTATCTGTACGGAGGGTATTTATCAAGCGTTTGTCTCAATACTTATACTTAAAGACCGGAACTTGGGCAGGTTCTATCTACATAGAAATAAATCAATTTACGCGTAAATATACATAAATATTCGATTTGAGCAAAAGGTAACAAAACGGAGCAGGTACGTTGAATAGGTTGTTTTTGACATTGTAAAGGTTATCTGTATCATTCACGTTTTATAATGTTCGTTACTAGCTATACGAGAGAGGGACTGTATACAGTAGCTAATATTACATGGTTGAGATGAATAACGAAGGATGCGTAAATAAATTGAAATATTTAAGGATATCGAAACAAGACTTGGGAGAATTGTCTGCGATTTGCTGTGAGATTTGGAAAGGATGTTTTCTTGAGGCACTCGACAGTTGTCATGTCATGTCCTTTCAATAAATATGCAAATGTAAGTGATTTTCTCAGTGTTCGACTTAGGCAGAGTATGCGAAAAATAATATCCAAATGGGAACGACTGAAATGTGATGTAAACCCTAAAAAGTCAGCATAGCGGCATTTTGAATTGCCATAATAAAATAGAAACGGAAATTTATGCTTCAATTCGGAAACATATGTAGAAGAGAGAGAGAGAGAGAGAGAATCAGAGAGATCCATCCGCAGGGTTAGAAAAAGGATCGGTTATTACTGGCGGAGGATGCAGTAGGGACCTACTACCAATCTCATACATTACATTACGTTACATCACATAAGTTAATCCACTAGACAGGTTATCACATGGAATTATATACCTCATACATTTTACATTATATTGCATAACCTCAAGTCAAAGATCTTATCATTAATCCTACCCTGAGTGGTCTGCCCTTCTTCTTCTCCTATAACCTATCGTATCACTATCCTCATCATTTCCCCCTTAGCCATTTACATACAGCCGTAATATGTACCTTATATACACGCAAGGCCTACCCAACGACTCCCTCACTCAAAAATCACCAAAGAAACACCAAAGAAAACACATTAAAGGCTGTGGAGCACGGAGAAAACGTATGGAGCAAAACTACACACGACCGAGAAGAGAAAGTTAGTAAACTGTGTTAAATATCTGCGGAGGTGATGCACACGTAGAATCTATCCATGTGCACAAAGTGTGGAGAGATCTGATCATAATATTTAGAGCCAGGAGATATCAAATCCAAATATTATCAGTGAGGATCAACCTACTCCACATGCATTTACAATGGACTCTCGCATATGTATTACTCTCGTGGAATATTGTTATTCGCAAATAACACACGCCATGAGACTGTGAACTTTCTCTCTCTGCACACGAGAAAATGGTTGGGAGAAAGCAGAGTGAAAGTGAGAGAAAGTCCATGTACATTTATAACTGTAATCGTCAGGTTCTGCAGACGGGAATAACATCGAGAGGAATATTATAGCGGGAGGCAATGGGACGCATTAAAATGAAGGAGAATAACTTGCAATCGTCTTTTCCACGCCAGAAATAGTTCCTCCGTCTAGTATGTCTGTAGACTGGTGGTGGTGGTAGGTAGTGGTGGTAGGGCGGAATAGGAAGTGAAACGAAGGAATGCAGATGATACAAGAAGAAGAAGAATAGTATTAAGGGAGCGGGCATATAATAATGGAGATATAGTTATAAGCTAAGTTGCTAATGTATGGGATGGAGGAGAAGAGACTGAGGAAGAAGCGGGTACGAGAGCGGAGGGAAGGAGTGCGGAATAAAATCTACTCCATTGACGCACATTCCACACAAGACAAGACAGAGTCTCCCGAAAAGCCAACAGCCAACTGAACTCAAATTGAGGTTACGGTTACTAAACTCTTTTCCCATTGCAAAGCTCCCCTTCTTGTGCTACTACTATACAGATACTTCCACCCAGTCGTGCCACACCACTCCTATATACACAGTAATATAAAATTACCCGTATACTATTATATAAGTACAACGAGTATTTCTGGAAAATGTACATATACAAAGACTACTAGGTGAAATTCCCATGTAGAATTCTATATCCTCTATATCGTCAGTTGTATACCGCAGCAGAACAAGAGTAAGTTGTAACAGAGCAAAGACCTAAAGATATTACACGTAGATATTTCTGTATAGGAAATATGACGTGTTATATGAATATAGGGATGTATGGAATAAAACGTATAAGGAAAAAAGGGAGAAAGAAGAAAAACAGACTGTAGAGGAGAAAGCTCACTTGAAGATTGCATTTTGTAATGTTGAATGTGCGAGTCTGGGGTATTTCTGTCCATCTCATATTTCCTCATCTTTTCTCTGCTACTTTCTCCTCCACCTTTGCTCTGGCACAATTCTCTCTTTACAATCCTCCTCTGCTAAGACTGCTACTACAATAGCGCATTCTCCCATAAACTGTTTCATTCCCAAACTTGAGAGGAAATTGCTCCACACGTACATTTCTCCTGTATAAAAACTATACCCCTGTAGTACCCCTCTCACCTTCTCAAGTTCATATAACCCATTTCCACACATATCTACCTATATAGGTGTACCTTACACACACACACGCACATATATATATATAGTAACAATACGACTTTACCTAATATGAGGAAATACATTGTTGTGTGCAAATTCCATGCAGGGGAGTCAACAGAACAGTAACAAAGAGAGAATGCGATGTTGTATAGGAGGATGAATCAAGTATTCATCTAAATATGTTAAAAGGATGGAACAGATCGTCATTTGAACTTTGTACTGTGGTTAGTAAAATGGTACATATCTGTAAATAGTACACACTTAAGTACACTATAATATATCCCATGCACCGGTATATACGCACTAAAAGAGTATTTACCAGAGAACTGCGTTAAAAGGGAAAGAAGAGACTATGTGTGTGTGTAGTGTAGTAGAACAAAGGTAAGCGGAAAGTGGAAGGCCACAGGAGACATGAGATATTTGTAGGTATTTATATCTGGGGTGATGGGAAGCCAGGCTGGAATTTGTGTGGGGGAAGAAGGAGAGCGTGGAATGAGCGAGCTAATGGCTAAACGAGATGAGATTGATAAGAGAAAAGTGAGTGGAGTTGGAGAGTGGAAGTGAAAGTGAGAGAGCAATCGAAACAAGTGAAAGTGCTCCACTCTCTAATGCAAAGGACAATGACAATGGCTCCAGAGAAATATACACCAGGCCATTACATTACGATACGAGGAGATGCATTGCATTGCACTCCATATACTCTTCTATACGTAAAGCCCCTTCCACTACCACGACACAATACACATCACCTTACTATATATTTCTATTAAAACAACGTCTCTGTGACACTCCAACAGTTTATGGCCTTTTACACACGGAGTGTGCATGGACTAAGACTGTAAGAGCGTAAGACGTGTAAAAGTGAAGCAATGCAATGGGATGGAGTTCTGTGTAGGTTTTCTGCGATTGAAGAGATATTGTGTCTCAAGTTAAAGCTGAAATACAACACCAGATCCATTTACAGGAGGAGACGAGACGAGACGAGCGAGAATTTATACGTGAAGTGTAAAGTATAGGGAGAGAAAAGAAGAAGGGAAGAAGTAAGTGTTCAAGAGTAATGGGACTCTAGACTCGGATGAGATGGTCATTGTTATGTTTCTCTCTCCTTTACTTCTGCATTCTATTCTATTGCAATGGATCGCATTTGAGCATTCTATTATTTCACATAGAACAGGTGCTCCAAAAACGGAAACGATTATTTTCAAATGCCGAATGCATACTGCTAGAGCATAGGCTTCGTTCTTCCTCTATTCTTGCCAGTCTTTTGTTCGTAGAGACAGAAAGGATTTTATGAAGCCTCTCTCTCTCGGCGGATCATAATAATAATAATATTCACTTTCCTTCTCAGTCAGTCACTTGATAATTGTTTTCATTTTTCATTACATCTGCGTCTATCTACTTTGTGTAGGAGCTTCATCGTTCTCTCTCTCTCTGTTCTTCAATTCTCATGGCCGTTAAATCCGTTCATTAACTGCGTCATGCAATAATAAATAGGATTTCCAACTGTGGAATGCAAGAAATAAAATTCTACAGGAGGTAATCAGAGGGAATGTTGTGTAGTTTAACTGAAACATTATTAACAATCTTTATATTTATTATAGCGCTATATCGAGATATACAACCTACAGCTAATTATTACTTTAGGATGATTGTGCCTTACTGTGTAAGTGATGAGCAGTACCTGGACATAATCAAGCTGCAGCGGTATTTATACAAATACATTTTTAACACCAATAATTTCATCTTTTTCAAATTAACAACGAATTCAACTGCAAACTTTATAAGTTTAACTCGTTTTCTATGGAAAATTCAAAATCTTTCATGTAGTTAAGAAAGATGAGGTGAATAAAATACAAAATGGGTAATGTTTGTATAAAGGTATTGCAGTTAAAGAGAGTAAAATTAATTTTTTGGTTGACAGATTCAATTTGTCAAGTGGGGACGCTCAAGATTCGTTTCCAAATGAATAACGTAATTACTAATAAAATTTTAATATGCAGATCCATGGGCTCCTAAAGAGTGATAAGTTTAAATTCAACGAAATGTAAGTAAAGTGAATGTTAATCTTGACACGGTACAAATTGAAACTGTTTCAGTGTTGAAATAAGGTAAATTGGAAGGTTGGTAAAAATTAGTTGTGGAAAGTATTGTGAGTTTTTGTAATGATAATAATAGAATGGCTGCGCTTGGCATGATGTTGTTTTTCTCCTGATGAGTTTCTGGATAATAAAACCGGTTGAATTCAGAATGGCTACTTTAGTATTTCGTACATTTGACTTTCTCTTCTAAACTATTTGTATTTGTATCGTTTTATCATCTAAGTATTTGTATTTTGTAGATAGGTATTAATTTCTTTAACACATTGAAAATGTAATAATAGTATTTGCTGGATAGTTTCTACTAATATAAGTCATGTCTACGAAAATGACCGAAGGACTATTCTGTATGATGTGATCAATATGAATTACTTAAGCTGATATTAATCAATTCATTCGTAAGGTCTTAAGAGTTATTTTAACGGAGAGTGTAGGTTATCCTTGTCTGTTGATCGTTTATACAATATTTAGACACTTTATATAATAATGATTTTGTAGTACTATGCTCGCGTAGCTAAGTATAGTAATTTATTATTTGTATTGTATAGGTACTGGATGTGTTTAAATAAACCAAAAAGGTAATTTGAATATCACAGAAATTCACGAGACCGTTGTCCAGTGGGAATGATGACAGTTTTTGGAGGCAACAATGGTTCTTTGGAGCCAGCAGACGAGGTCTTGCTACTTGAGCCTTGATCTTCGATCTCATCGTCAAGCATCTGTTGGACACCGGCGGATTCGGAAGTAGATGTTCGCTGGGTAGAGGAGCCAGTGGTCGTTTTCGACGAGCGATCTCTGTCTCTCTCCCGCGATTTGGACCCTTTGGATTTTTTAGACCTTGCAACATCCGAACTGGAAACTCTCGAGTCAGGGGACAAAGTATCCGGGGTTTTATCCCGGTCTCTGTAGTGTCTGTCTCGGTGTTTGTGGTGGTGGTGACCTGAGCGATGAGAGCGTCTTCCTTCCCGTTCTTCTCCACTCGCAGGACTCGTATCCCGATCTTGTCCTCCCGTGTCCCGGTCTGAGTGCATCGGAGAAGTCGGACTTAGCAGTCGGTGAGAATACGCCGTAGAGGTAGTGGACGAAGTACCCGCACCAACACCCGTCCCCGCACTCCCCACTCCCGGTCCGTTCAACTGCTGATTCAACTTACTCACAATATCACCCAATAAATCCTCCAGTTTGTTCATCTTCTGATTGAGTCTTTGAATCTCCAGTTTCACATCCACTTTGAAATCCATCATGTTCGCGATGATTTGTTGATATTCCGCACTTGTGGTGGCTGCCACTCCCGCAGAAACTGCAGCACCAACACCAGAAGACACAGACACTGTAGGCACAGCCTCCCCCGCCCCCACACCACTACTTTCACTACTTAACTTTGACAAAGATGCAAGAATCGGGTGCTGCGGAGGGGACTTGGCGGGACTTCCCACCGAAGTCGTCTCCGTCAACTCTTCGATGGTTTCTTGACGACCGGAAGTCACTAAAGGTTTCGACTGTTTGGGAAATACTTTGTTCCCTGAGCCTATAGACTGAGAAGAGGCACCAGTGAGAGCTTTCAGTTTACTCAAACCTCGGGGTGGCGGAGGTTCCCCTGAAATCGCCGCAGTTGTCGTCACAGGAACTGCCACAACACTACTGCTACTTTGCTGTACTTTGTTATCTTCCAGAGAATCACCTGCGGAGAGTTTCGGTGAGGCGGTGGCCGAAGGAGCAGCAGAAGACGAAGCACTTCCTCCACCACCACCCCCGCCACCTCCACCCCCACCACCACCACCGCCCATAAAAGCACCCCATTTTCCTTTAGGACGGGCGGGTGCTTTAATAGGACCACTGTCATCTTTCTCTGTAGACACTTTGGCGGCTGGAAAGACTTTTGCTTTAGTTGTGCCGTCGTGAATGGAATTGTCGTTTTCACTATCACTCGCTCGAGCACTTTCCCCTCTTTCCACGTCTTTGATACTCGAAGTCTCCGTTTGCAAACTGGAACCGGTGGACACGCGATCACCCCCTTTGCGAAATCGAGAAAAAAGTTTTCGAACTAAATGGTCTTGATTTGCTTCTAGTTGCGGCTCGTTTTTCCGACGCTCTGCCAACTCCTTCTCCCGCTTCACATCCGCCACTTTACGGAAGATTAACTATACAGAAGAAAGATGAAAGAAATACATAAATAATTTACATGAACATTTATATACCTCCTCTAATATTATTACCTACACTTCCCTCATGTAATAAATGTAAAAAGATGTGTTGTCTATAGGGAAATGTTCCCAGCATCAAGCAACGTGAGAATGTGCCTAATAAATATAATAGTAGCTGGGTGCATTGCAGCTTCCACTCTCTCGCAGTCTTCTCTATCTGTATAAGCACTGTGTTCGTGTAAATGGAGTGTGAACTCTAAATATCTGTCGAATTTCATTATGCATCTGAAGAGAATGTTCTTCTTCTTCGTCTTTGCTCCTTCTCACTCTCCTCTTCTTCTTCTCTTCACAAAAGAGATTTAGGTAACTCTCTCTTTCTCTGGTTTGACTTTTCTTACAAATACTTCAGTAATTCACCTCTTTCATTCATCTCGCAGCTTTGTGTGTTTTGCCTTTGCTCGATTATTTCCTTTCTTCCCTCTGTCTCACTATTGTTCCTTCACTTACACTAATCCGTATATACATTACCCAGCTCATAGCTCCCTATATACTCTTCAGCTGCTTCAATCTTCCTAATACACACACACAATGCCAGCAGGAGAATGCAGTATATAACACCCAAGAAATAAACCATTCATTTCATACATTTTAAAGTAAAGATATTCGTAGTATGTATATTAGTACAAAAGAACATACGGGGAAATATGTGTACAGAGTATATCTGGTTGCGGGTGAAAGTGTACACATATTACAGACATTGACATAAGGTTGATAAAAAGATGGATTGGTTATAAGAAAAAGTGTTTGGTGAGTTTCTTTCAGTTTCACATTCAGATTCATTGAGTATTCTCATTCAGAGTTCTGTTCGTCACTGCTCATTCCATTTCATTTCATTTTATTCCTTTCCTTGGCTTCACTATTATATTTCCCGAAAAATAGCATCCGTCCTGTGATTCAAGGTAGTAGAGTAGTAGCTGAGAAACAATACGGGAAACTAGCTGTAAATTCCTCGGATCCTTCTTGTGTGACTGTGCTCCGTCTCGATCTCCATTCTTGTAAACACTCTCAGGATTGCACATTGAATTGAGTGAAGAGACGACGAACTCGACAATGAGTCCGTAAGTATTCAATTCCATTACTTGAAAGTTTAGTAGTCCTACTTTCCCCAGCTATGATTTGGTTTCCTCCACTAGGCCATTGCATTGCATCATTATTGTATTCCTTCTTTCCTGGCCTTGTTTTGTCCCTGTGTGCTTTCCCTGCAGAAATACACGTTGCTCTCTCTCTCCCGCTTATTCTTCTCCTATATACTTCTAGCTAAACTTAATACTTGCGACTGCACGACCATCATTCCCTTCTTCTACTTCTCGCAGTCTTCGCCTTTTTTATGAGGATGAAGAGCAGCTCGAATGTTTCATTTCATTTCGTTTTCACTAAAATGTTCAACTCTGTTCATCCATTCCCATTCCCACCTTTATGACGCTAGTTACATTAGTACACTGCATTAGGAACAGGAACTTCCTTGCAAAAGGTATTTCCCTCCTCTCTCTTTTACTTTAGTAATATTTACTGGCACTAGACACACACACAGGGCTCCCTCAGAGTAGACACAAAATACAACAATGCTCCCACATGGCCAAAGAGACGAGAGATTTCTTTTTTCACTCAACCGAAACTACTCGCTCTCCATTTGGACGGATACACTTGCATTGCCTGTATTATTATTATAGACACATCCATGTCTATGCCTTCCGACAATCTACAACTACAACTACTGCTACTGATTTTATTACACCGAATAACTAAGGCGGAGTATCTCCAGCTTTCTCTCTCTCTCTCTCTCTCTCTCTCTCTCTCTCTCTCTCTCTCTCTCTCTGGGACTTTACTTTTGCAATAGTAATAGTAATAGATACACAATCCCTTTATATTATTAGCAAGTGCACCTAGACCTTCTCTACATACATTAAGCATGTCTCTAATGCCTATGTGTGTAAGTATTGTACTGTATGGACGTATTTATGTATACGTAAGTATATTTAATGTCCTTCTGCTCGTATTCTTACGTTTCTCAAGTAATTCTCTCATTGTTCTATTTCGTTTTCTATTTCAGCTGCGTCGCCCTGTGGCTTGAGTAAGACTGTATAGGTGGGACTATAGTTATAAGCAGTAAAAAGACATGCACTCTATCAAGAATCCTGTTGGAATTTGCATCGTCGTAAAAATTTTATTTTCGGATTGAGTATACAACCGATGAGACTCATGAGGAAAATTAGAGAATTTTGATGGAATTTCTTGCGGTTTTGTGGTTTGTGGAATTCTGTCACAGTATAAAGGCCAAGACAAGTTCTTAGGTTGGCAGAGAGCGGCTGCGTTTAGAGAGACACAGACAGAGAGACACACACGAAGATAACAGAAGACTGTAAGAGGACGAGTTTTAAGCGACTACCTATTTATTGCTTTTCTGCCTTGCTCACACACAACGAAATGGGTTGTGTATTGTCTGGCACAAGTGTTCCTCCTAGCTTTGGCACTTAATTTGCTGTATATAGGAATCTCGACGATGCACTCGCACCACAAACTCCGAAACACACATGTGTGACATAAAAGATGTACTTTGGTTGACTTATCGACAGATTACTTTTCCATGTTGACAAGGACACGATGCCTACAGCGCTCTGCGCTGTAAATATGACACTGCAGTATGAGGGAGCACATGATATTTTACATGGAATTGCCTACGACTTTTGCCATTTCATGTTTTTCCTCTTGAATTCGATTCAATTTAACGTGGGTCAGTGAGTTTCCATTTTTTCTGTTGTGTCATTAATAGCATACGGAAAACATGGGAAATATTGCCTGGAGGTTGTGTTGCTGTGAGAGAGAGAGAGACATATTGAAACGTGTGTGGAGAAGGAAGGAGGTGTTTTATTCATATTTCTTATTGCTGGAGAATATGTTGGAGATATTTTGTTGGAGCGGAGCAAAGTAGGTACATAAAGAGATACTTGGATATTCATAAGGGTTGGAGGCTCACGTCACGTCAGAGGTTCTGGAGGATTGTAGTACATTGTAGTGGCGTAGTACATCAGAAAGATGAATGTTGGAAATGTAGCTAACATAACAGGGAGGGAGAAATATAACGTCCGTATGAATAGAAATACGATACGTTTGGGTCATGTTACGGTAGAAAAGAGCGGAATGAGCAGAGATCCAAATTGGGCTAGATTCACCAGAAGGAAAACTTGTTTCGAATAAGATTGAATTTTTTCTCGAGGAAAAGAGAGTGTTTTCGGCTCACTGTGTTGGAAATGAAAAGTGAGAGGAAGAGTTGTAGGGAAATGGAAGACGGCATTTGAGAAGAAGAAACCGATAAATTAAATATTCATGGTGCGAGACTTGGCAATTTTTCATCACTAGTACTGACTCCTTCTTGTACATCTGTCTGTACTGAAGAAATGCATTTGTACAACATATAATGTCGAGCAATGTAACTTCGCTTTGTACAACAACCAGCATCTGTCTCTACGAGGTGGCAAAACCCTCACACTATGCACCAGCCGTGGAGGAAGTATGAAAAGACATTAACTAAACTAACTAACGCCGAAAAGGAAACTCTATTTATTTAAACATACACACAAGATAGACAATGTTCTATATATATCTTCACTATCATATAAGTTATCTAAGTACCTTATAAGATATATGTCTATATATCTGTATAAGTCTGTATATGTACTTATATAAGTCTGTATATGTATAAAGATAAAAAATTCTGAGAAATTCGTGTGGAAAGTAGAAATGTATGAATCTTGTCTTTTGTGATTGTATCGTGCTGAGGAGAGTGGCAGTGTTGGTGTATGTGTCTACGTAGTTGCAATTAGTTATTAGTTTTCAGGACTCACCCTATGCCGTAGATGGTAAGTGAGAACAAGATTTCTCGCAAATGAATTGGCAAACGCTTGGTAAAAGTCCAAGACTTCCAACAGTTTGTCGCGTTTGATTGTGTGCAAATCACAGTAGGTGAGAGCTCGTACATTGGCAGCCGACTGTCCAACTCCTGTCTCCTTCCAGAATGAATCACCGAAAACGTCCCCTTTGCCTGTCGAGAAATAAATGAAACGTAAATGTCAAACATCTTATTAGACTCACACATAGCACATTCCCTTTGTTCTTAAATACCCCGCACACTTTTTCATATATCGCACTCATAACATAACTAACAACCTTCTAAATGGGAAAAGCCAAAGAGTTTAATTCATCTCTCTCTCTCTCTCTTCGCTTTTCTTCAGCACACAAAAATTCCACCCGGGCAAAAAGGCAATCAAATGAGCAAATGCCTTTTCTCGCATGGAAAGTACCTAAATTGAAGACATGACTCTGAATAAGTAGCAAATTCACAAGCACAAAGTTAAAGTTCACACTGGGAGTTCTCTGGGTGCTATAATACACTTCCTGTTCGTTTTCTCGCTTCAATTGCGATCTCAACTTTATAATCAGATCTCAATCCAATAAGTCGTAAATCATTAGTGACGCAGTCACATCTGCTCCTGAAGGCTCAATACAATCTTCAAATATACCTAAAGACTCTTCTATACTTCTCACACTCCTTAAATACCCAAATATACTTTCCTTGTAGTTTTAGTATTTTCTACTTACAATATAGTATAATATATTATTATTATACACATTAGCTTTGTTCATAGTAGTTGCATTGTATTTTACCAGTGTAGAATTATTGTTCACATGAATGAGTTGCAAAACCATTCATGCACTAAAAGAGCAGAGTGTAGAATACAACCGGGAATTTAATTATAAAAGCAATTCTAAATTTTAAAAGTGTTTACTCGTCGAGGTGGCTACTAACTGCATGGATTCTGGAAGTGAAAGAACATTTTGTATATAGTAAAAATCCAGATTGGATATTAAAGAAGCTGGGGATGATGATGGGGAAGTAAAATGTAAATAACTATACCTTCTACTAAAAAACATAACACTAAGTAAGAAAGTTTACCTTAAGTCTTAAGTCGCAGTAAGTCAAAATGAGTAAATCCTACGGATTAGAAGTAGAGTCCCTACATGCAGATACATTTTCCATTTACATCTTACACATTCCATTTTTGTTCTAAAACTAAAGCCAAGTCTTAACAGCAGGGAAGTTTTAAGCAATAAATCATTACTCATGTACCTAAAAATAGACATTTTATACGCCTTATTATTATCTTCTATAACAATTTAATACGCTAAAACATTTTCCCTTCATTTGTGTGGGCAATACCATGCTAAGGGATGAAATATTGCAAATTCTTACTCACATGTGTACCGTACTACTATTAATGAAACAAAATCATATTTAATATTTACTAAGAAATATAATATGCTAACTGAAACAATGCAATTACATAATTCAACCATACGTGCACGCTTAGAGCTAGCAAACCTAAATAGTCCTTTCTTTACAATAATATGATTATGGGAAAGAATAGACGAAAGGCGCAAGGAATAAAATATAAGGGAATTGGAGAAAATGGGAAGAAATGAGGGGAAGTGTAAATTGTGATTGGAATTTGTGTAGGAATAAGAGTGTGAATGTTTAATAGACGGTTGTTGCGGGGAATAGTACGGGTGTACGGTAAAGCCCTGTTGTAATCACATTCAGACGTTGACAGCGCAATTATTATTATTTCTGAGAAGCGGGTAAAGAAGGAGGAGAAGGAATATTATATTAGTTTCTGTACTTAAGTGCTGCTAGTTGGTCCTATGCCTCTTGTGGCATCTTGTACTTGATTTAATAAAAGAAAACAGTCTGGCTTTTGGTTTGGTAAATGAATTAGTGTAGTCTTGGGAAGTATTGTGAGAAGTTGTCTCCTTCGGAGAGGGAAACCGCTCAGCTACTTTCCGTTTGGCACTTCTGCCTTTCATTTCCCAAGACTTGCCACTCACAATCAACAAGAAAATGCAAAAGAGGTGACATAACTAATTGATTTCAGACACAATTTCTGCATTAGGGAGTCTCCACACCCAAAGCTTTAAGGGCTACACTAAATTCAATGTCAAATCCACCGATGAAAACCTTTTCCTTCCTTCCTTCTCTCGTCATCTCTCACCACACTCATAAATTTCAGCCTTAATTCTCTCTTCCGCCACTTTCTTTCTTCATTTCTTTCCAGGACTTTTCCACATGGAAGCATAAATCTTGCAACTTGTGTACGGAATTATCAAAAAATTCATTTGGGTATATGCAATACAATATTATTTATATTTATTATATTTTAGCACAGAGCTCTTTCCTAATGCTCTCTTAAGCTTCATCATAGGAAATGAGGCTTCTGGTTTCGTAGGAAGCCATGAAATGTACGGGGCTTTGGACTAAATGTGTTCTCGGAATAATAGGAACCTTTAGGAAACGCATTATTCAGTAAAGCTTTAAGTGTGACCTTGTCACGCAATCCGGACTAAACACACAAAGCAACTGCGCATTGGATAAAGGAGTACTAGCAGTGAAAGGTAAAAAACTTCCACAAGGCCAAGCAATGTCGCTACTATTATTGTTATGATTATCGTCTCTCCACATTGTACACTAATGTGCTTCTACACACAGCCAGAAAAACTCTTAATTAAGCACAAAAACAATTTACATTCAAATGCATAATAACTTTCTTGCATTTCTGAATGGGAATTGCCTACTTCAGATTGCAAGCCAGAAATGCAGATATTCATTTTCATACTCAGTCACTTGACAAAAAATCCCGGGTTGGCAAATATCATTTTATAGCTTGTACATTCCAACTAACAATCATGTACCTATTAATTCTCATCTAGTTCTACGTTTTTCTCCAGTTCTTTTAACACTGTATAAGACCACACGTACTTTCTTGTCTTTATTTATGTCTACTGTGAGGTTATTAAATAAGGAACATGCTTAATCTTTATTTGGGGTTTGTGTGAATGACTCCACGGGATAATTAAAATGTTCGTGGCTACGTTTAATTGGATTACAGCCTTTAATTATTCGAAATAGCCTCAACCAAAAGAACCATTGCTTAATTAAGTACTATGCAAAATGCAACATATTCTCAATGTGTGTGAGTTTCTGATTTTTCAAAATATTTTCCATTGCCAATTACAAATATCTTGAACAATTATAACTTAGGTAGCTTTCGAGAACGTCGTTCCTATAATGTCGAAATACCATACAAAGTGTTCAGTTGCTTACATGCATGTAATTCTGATAGTACGACTTAATTAATTTGCTTTGCAAAGGTCAAGGAGTGGAATGAAATTGTAAGCATTGAGAGACAACACTTACTAAAGTGAAAGTACGTCGTAGTCGCAGTTATATCGCCAAAAGCCTGTGTATGTAAATTAGCTGTGTAGGGTACAAAGGATGGAAGGTAAATGGATAGAAAATAATCTCTTAGTATAATCCTCATTTGGGATCGGTACACGGATTATTTTTCTTACCGAGCTTCCATCTAAAGTCAAGGCAAAAAAGGTAAAACTGACCATTCAGGGTGGCAAGCATGTTTTCCGTCGGTCGTGTTTCAGTTTTCAGCTTAATTCACTTAATTGTAGTTGCATATAATATAACATACACGACTAATGGAGTGCAGCATGCACACTCATTTTAAGCATTAAAGCGACCAAGACATATAGCTAAAGCTGTAGGACACATTTTGACAGTTTGTAATGTTAATGTATATAAAACTGCATGTGTGTTATCGTGCATGAAAATTAATGCATAATATGCATGTAGTTTGTATGATTAATTTAGTAGACATCACAGAAATTTTGTGATGTGTAAAGCAGTTTTCAAAACATTAACAAAATGAAATTAAGCTATAAAACATTTGTGGAGATTGGTTTTATATACTTCAACATAATTTATTTTTTGAAATTATATACCCGAAAATGAAAAAAATAGCAAAGAAAATAGTTTAAAATGTTTTACACGATGCATAAATATAAGGTTAGTGTATGTTTTATGCATTGAATAAAAACAATAAATTACTTTTATTAACACTAACTTTGAAGTAGTACACTAACATTGTAATTCCTAACACTTTGTGTTTGTATGGTACATTTGTAGAAGTCCTTTAAGGAAAGGAAACTCATCCACCCTGGATGGTTAGTTGGTTTATTTCTTACCTGGTTTAGGTACGAAGGATTATAAAGGTTGGCCAACCATTATAATCCGTCTACCTGGACCCAAATGGCTTAAGTACTTAAATACTTAATTTTACAATTCTCCCTGCCCGGTACAAAGTAAGTGCATAGCTATAGATAAATGGTTGGGTGTTATGATAATGTTGTAGGGAACCTTGCAACCTTCGTAGTGCCTAAACAAGGCGACTGTCATAGAAACGCGGACTTTAAGCCACAACATTCACAGGGATCGATATGCTTAACATGAGTATAGAACTGAAATCGTAAATGGACCAAAGATAGAAATCTATAAGCAAACAGTTTTACTTTTGTTCCACATTTAAAGAGATTTATTAAGTCGCACTACTCTTTCTCTTTCTCTCCCTTTCTCTACTTCCCTTCAATCTCGCTACTTTCTTAATTACACCACGAGGTGGTCTAATACCACCTCTGCACTCTTATACGTACAAAGTAATCATAGTCCTATAGTACACAACAAATTATTTATCAATTTATACACAGCCGTTATACTGGCAATCTTTCTATATAACAATTTCTAGCAATAAGGTCAGCAATTTTTTCACGTCCATTACATACGCAATAATCTTAGTACTACTACTATAAGCAGTGCAGAACTACTTTGGCATACTAAAGAACAAAATTTGCTTTATAAATATATTAGTATAGTAATTGACTTAAGTTAGAAAATTTTGTCGTTAGTGAGTGTAGTAATTTGCATTTCTTGTTTGGAAAAATACGTAGAAAAATTCTGGAGAAAGTAGTGTAAGCGAGAAAAAGTTTCAGTATGCATATAAAACTATAAGCTTTGTGTTTTGCTATATGCGATTAGGTGAAAGGTGTCTATGCATGGAGATACGGAGAAAAGTAAGTGTAGCCGTTTAGTGTGTGTGTGTACAATGAGCATTACATTGCATGTAGAAGTAGCGCAGTGCATTTGACGTAGACTGCGATGTGAGAGAGAACAATGCAAAGTGTATATAGCTGAAGTCGTATGCAGCATGAAGGGTTAGCGCACACAAAGCCTGAGATATAATTTGGTGTGTGTAATAAAGAACTCATTGTTAGGCAAGCGGCTATAAGAATACAAGATGGATTATATATTTACAAATGGACTAGGTGGTAGGTGAATGAAAATGTGTGCCAGTAGAATTTTTTGATAAGGTCTGACACACTTTCTTTGAAAATAGAGCGTGAATGAGCATAAAGAAAATGAAATGAAATTAAAGGAGGGGAAAGAAGGAAATAATAATAATACGATGGAAGGCTGGTGGAAGTTAAATCGAGGAAATTGCCTCAATCATTTTCTTAGATCAAAGCGTTGCAATGCGTTGTACTTATTCCTTATGTAGGTGATATGCTATTCTTAGCCTCATTCTCTCTCTCTCTCTCTCTGTCCCTACACAAAGTGAGTGCTCCTCTGTGTGCACTCCCCCCTCTAATACACACCAGAGAGAAATGCGGATTCTTATAAACATTATTCATCCACACAAATACATACAACACTTACAACTCTTAAAATAGAGAAACACTACCCGTTTTAAAACGAAAGCAATTTATTTATACACACAAAGAGCTGTAAGTGTATCATGTTGATGTACACAAAGTCCACATTGCCACCATTTATAGTTTGTACATATGCATATATGCTGGAAATAAACAGAGAAATATATTTAGTATGTATAGAGATGTGCATAGAGCAATAGGATTTTACTGCTGAGTTTCTACTTTCACTTTGCTCGTCTCCTCATTAATTATTGTCATTCTTATTTCAAATGGGCAAGTTAATTTCACTTCAAAGCAATTCCACACAAACATAGACACAACGTTATAGACACAATAAATAAACATTTCCGCAAATTACACTGTACAAAGTATTTTGTCATTTATATCGCTACACAAACTCTGACAAATAAGTTCAAGTCTATTAATTATATTGACTTTTATTACATCGTTGCAGCTCACCCAATGCGAGAGATTGGCTTACGGATGCTTTTGCTATAAATGAATCATGTCCATCGATACAAAACAACAAGAAAACATTTCTACAAAGACATAACGATATAATCTCAACAGTATATTATATACAGTGCATTAGTATTTGCAGGTATATCCCTTGGTATATATTTTGAGTGTATTTTGGTATATAAATAAAAGAAGGAAACATTGATGCGTAAAACGTCTACAGTCTATGGCAATAGTAATACTCGTATAACCTTCAAATGTATCATAAAATTCGATTATATGGATGTCCATGTATCTTTATACATCAAAATGCTTGCCATGTCAGATTTAGCTTAGCAATGAATAAATCGAGATAAATAAATGTATATTAATCCACAATGCATGTAATATGTGTGTTTGTATGTGCAGAAATATGTTTGCATGGCTGGAGCGCATCACTCTTCAGGCAAATCCTATTTGTATGTTGTCAACGTGAAAGTAAATCTCTCTTCCTTCGTAAATACGCTGAGCGCACAGATAGAATACATTTCTCTAATGCCTTATAATATACACTTTGCTGACTTATACTGTAATTTACCATCAGTCCTCTCTTTACCAACGGCTAAACTAAATAACCGACACAGATGACAAACTAATCATCGTTTTTACAATCCCACTTTGAAACGTGCAAACTTTTTAATGATAAAACAGATTCCTGCTTCTCCCACTCAAACAACCAAGTGGCAGTATAAGTAGGAGTGTATGAGATGTGGTGAACAAGTTCATTTGTAAGATGACACTTTATAGGTGAATCTAAACTAAATTCTAGGATGAACTTAACTT